>JAFEMH010005969.1:0-141463 GCA_022495995.1 Adenophora triphylla var. japonica
ATTCCAATGGCTATCACCTACAAGAAATATGAAAGCATGAATGAGTTAATTTTTCTCATCTAAAATGAAAAAAAAAAATCTGTATACTAAATTTGAAAAGTTTAATATAGCTCAATATTGATATTGGACTCACTTTGTGGAAATTGAGAGATTATCATCAAACGGAACGGCTTTGCCTAATTTGGTCTTGTTTCTGGAGCCAAGTGATGGTATTCCGACAAACAGGTAGCAAAATTAAAGCCATATTTAACTTGAGAGTCTCGGCTGCACCTTTAGCCATACACACACAAACACCCATTACTTCGTATACATCTTCCTTGTTTTCGTATTGCAGATACTTCCAGGTAAAATAAGCCCGCCATGACTGCAATCCAAAGTACCAAAACCCAAGCTCTCTGCCAATTATCTTGCAAGAAGTACTTAAAATCTTTGCATAACATTCTCCTCAATGGATTAATGTCGTGTGTAGTCTTAAGCTTTTGGCTTAGCATTTGACTCAAGTGTTCTTGCTTTCTCCTCTTAACAGCTTGTGATGGGGCTTGCAGTAAAAGCATCTCCAAACCTTCAATCTGTGTCCAAACGATATCAAACAGGCTGACGAGGTAAATTTCCAGAAATTATCCCACAAAATTACACATGTACATGCATATATACATATACATATACGTATATACATTAAATTTATATACCATGATGTATCCGAGATTGTCGTGGGTCTAATTCTTCCATGGATTGTGCATGGTTATCTACCAGCTTGTTTCTGAATATTCGACAACTTATTGGCAGTAGCTTACTCAGCGTAATACAATTCAAAGAAAGAACATGCAAAAATTAAATTTATTTTCATATTAGCCAAATTGGATCCAATGGACCTCAAAATCGGCTCATAATGTGACATTTTCTTCTTTAAAAACAATAAATAAACAAATCCCTCACCTCTCTCACTTCGGCTTCTGTGATTCTACCATCTGCATCTCATAATAACCCTGTACATTTATTTAATATTTATTATTTTATTTACAATAAAGTAATTTTTAATTATTTTAAAAATTCAATAAATTGTTCAATTGTACTCACATATCAAAAAATGCCTGTAAGCTAGAATCAAAACCCTGATCAGCCATTTGATCCCAATAATCCTTCAACTGTGCTTTGTTGATGGCATCTCCGGAGATATTCCGCCGCCTTGCTAGCGCATCACAAATAACTCTAAGGCGAAGTCTTTAGAGTCCTTATTCATCCCTGTCACCATTAAAACACCATAATTTTTCAAAGTTCAATTAATCTATGAGTAAATCAAAACAATTACTTCATCCGCCAGTAAAAATGAATGTCCAAAAATATACTGTAAATTTTTTTTGAATTACCTATACATTCACCGAAAAAGGTTACGTGGCAGCAACCCATTAGATGTTCTTAGTAAGCTCGTCAAACCTCTTCTCCACTGGCGGTCCATCCAGCACCGCCGTCGGTCTTGCTAATAAACTTAAGCCCCTTAAGGAGCATACGTGGCAGCGGATTTGGTCCGATCAAAACGACCAGGAGTGGGTCGCTTGGTCAACGAAGCCAGCCGCTTGAGCTCCTGGGAAACCTGCGTTTGAACCGGGACGAAGCATTTCGAACAACGGAGGACCCAAAAGAAGACCGTTTTCTTCGAGACCCCGAGCTAGCGCCAGCTTCCGGGTCTTCCACGCTCAGCACCACCGGCGGTCTTGACGCTGTGTACGGCCACCGAGTCATCGCAGGTACGTCGAGGGTAATTTCCACGTAAGCATCGTCGTTAAGATTGCTGCTGTTGTCATTACTTACTATTAATGACGGTATTGTCTTGGATATTGAGATCCCTTGCACTTTTTTACTCCTGTCGTTTGTTGGAGTGGCCCGCTTAACGGACCACTAAAGCGATGACCTGGCGCTACCGTGACCGCCCGTAACCTCCGTGTCGGAGTGGTAGTGGATGTGTCTTTCCGGCAACTCCACTTGTTCTTCCATCGTCCGAGCCCATATTTTGCATTTGCATAGAATTTGTTCTTAAAACCCAATCAAAATTCTCTGGAGAAATGAATAAAAAATAATGGAGAGAGGTGGAAGAAAAGGTGTTGAGTGTGAGAGAGAGAGAGAGAGCAAAATATTAGAGAATGGAAAATGTATTTATAGGAATGAAGATTGTGGGAGTATTAAATGAAGAAGAAGTTGGTGGGGGTATAGTGATATTTTATTTAAAGATTATTCGGATGAAAATTAATTAATGTTTGAATTGTTTGGACGGAGTGGGTGTGTACAAAAAGGGCTAGTGGAAAACAAAGAAAAAAGAAAAAGAAAGAAAGAAAGAAAAAGTTGGAAAGAGTCAAATGATGAGGGGATGGCTTTTGTGGGGTGGTTGGTTTGGCTTTGAAATACCACAACTGTACAATATGTCAATTTCAACATGTATTTTTTTTTTTTCATTACTCTGCTATACGTATAGCATATAAAGCGTTTAGGAGATAAATTTTAGGGAGAGAAATAACAGCTATCTTCGGATTACAAAATATGTCAATTTGACACGTATTTGTAAACATAATTTCTGGATTTGGCCATTTACTCCTTTCAATTACGCCACAATCAAATTTATAACACCTTAAAATACTCACTCCTTACCAGAAGAATAAGGGTCTTGAGGTTAAATTTCACGTTTTTATGAAAATTTTTAAAAAATAATAAAAATTGTAAGTGAATAGAAAATTAAAGGAGAGAGAATGTAAAAATTAAATGTGCGATAGAAAATACTCACTCCGTCCCGTCAGAAAGTGGCAAAGTTTGTGTCACTTACGAGAATTAAAAAAAGTGATGTAGGAAAGAGAAAAAGTGTACAGTAAAATTAATGTTATGAGTGAAAAGTGATGTAGAAAAGAAAAAGTGGGGTAGGGAATAGTTAGTGAATATTTATTGTAAGAGAATGGTAGGCCCACAAATAAAGAAGTAATAAAAAACTTTCCATTTTTTGATTGTGCCCTTTCAAATGGGCCCAAAAAAAAGAAAATTTGTGTCATTTCGGGTGGAATGGATGGAGTAGTAGTTAATGATTGATTTTTTTGTAAATTGATAGAAAATTAGAGGAGAGATAATGTAAAAGTTAAATATGGGATAGGGAATAGTAGTTAATGATTTGATTTTTTTATAAATATATTAATATTATAAGGGTATAATGAATGATTTTTTTTGTAAATATATTTAAATTATAAGGTATAAATGTCCGAAATAATGTTCAAAACCCATTTATGGAAGGGACTTTTGAAGTGGGACGGATCAAAAGGGAAAGTAGGATCCTTGAAGTGGGACGGATGGAGTATAATTTTTTAAATAAAAAAGTAACTTTTTTTGTATTTTCTTATCAATGCAGCGCACGTATAATAATTAATCTAACTCAACTATAAAAATTTGATTAATGTAATTCGTTTTCACATACCCGAATTCTATCATATTTTTTGTTAATTGTATGCTTAGCCCACTAAACAAGACCATTAATATTAAGATTAACTTTAGAACGCGGCATTATGACAATGACGGCAATGGAAACTTACAACCTTCTAGGCCGATGATACAAGTATGTAATTGTTGAATAAAATATTAGTGTTAAAAGTTATAGGTCTCATCCGTAATTGTTGAATATATATACACTCTAATTTCACTTGTTTGTCAACTAATTATTTTGTAATCTTAGAGATGTTCTACTCCTAATACAAAACAGATTTTTATTTTTTATTTATTTATTTATTTATTTATTTTGAAACCGTGTTTTTTTTTTAAAATCCTTTCTTGTTTACTTTGATGTAACCCACAAATAAATCCAAAAGTTTACAATGTAGACCTTTGATTTATTAAGTAGCATTATGTCTATTTTGGTCAAACAAAACGAGGGACATGTTGCAAAACATAAATTGGCTAACGGAAGTCCCATGTTTACTACTGAAGGTAACACGTGCTGTGCATCAAAGCTAACCTCCCTATCTTTCTCCATAACTTCCTTTTTTTCTCTATTTATATTTAGAATTGAATAAAGAAACCATGAGTCAATAAAAGTTACTCAGCCGTCCGCATTGAAAAAAAGAGTCCATGATAATATTTCACAGTTTTTAATTTTTTTTTAAATGAATAAAGAATTAAAAATGGATAGAAAATTAGAGGAGAGAGAATATAAAAGTCAAAAACATTTAAAAGGAGAGAGAATGAGTGAAAGGAATAGTAAGTTAATGAATGATTTTTTTATAAATATATTAACATTATAAGGGTATAATGAATGATTTTTTTGTAAATATATACTCCCTCCGTCCCATATTACTTTACCCATTTTGCTATTTTGGTCGTCCCACTTTAAAGTCACACTTTTCTTAAAAGAAAATTTTTTAATACTTCTTTATTCATGGGACCCACTTGTCATACTCACAACATTTTTCAAATTTACTATTCTCTTCACTCATTCTCTCTTCTACCCATTCACAACTCCTACTTTAATAACATTATTTCTTATTTTTCGTTCTTAAACGGGTAGGCTTTTATGGGACGGAGGAGTAGACATTATGAGGATATAAATGTAAAATACTTTGTTTACATATTTCTATTTATGAAATGGGCTCTTTGAAATGGGACGTCGCAGGAAAGTGAGCTCTTTGAAGTGGGGACGGAGGGAGTACTACTACTCATTTTCCAATGTTTTTTTTTAAAAAAAAAAAAAAAACTAAATTTTCCTTCCAAAAAAACAAATTTAATTTTTTTCATGTACAAGGGGCATATTTTTTAATGTATATACACTCCCTATGTACCACCTAAAGTTTCATTTTTACATAAAAAAAGGGTGTCATTATTAGTTTTTCATCTTTTTTTAAAACAGCAAAAAATTATTAATATTTTATTATTCATATCTTATTTGTCTCTCTCACTTAAATTGTGGATCCCACTTATCTCTCACATACTTAAATTGTGGACCCTAATTGTCAATCTCGGTCACTTTTTCTTCTCAGGCGTTTAAATATTGAAATTTCTGGCTTGTAAATACTCTTCACTTGTTTCTCTCACAATCCTTTTCACATCATCGTTTCTTAATTCTTGTTTCTTCGGAAAATGGCGAAGCTCTTGGTGGGACGGAGGGAGTATATATTAGACACCTGCGGCTGCTCTGCTCGTATCAGTCATGCCACAACTGAAAAGACCAAAAAGCTCACTTTGTTAACATTGTTATCTCTGTTAAGTCCAAAGTTCACTGTTTGTACTAGAATCTTAATGGAATGTAACAAAAATTGACAGAACCTAACTAAAACGTAACTTAGATTAACATAAATTTATAAATAAAGTTATGCTGCAATTCCGTTATAATATGTTTATAACGGGGTGTCTACACTTTCTCAAAAGAATTAAGTGGTGAGAGCTTCCATTGATAATGGACAAAACTCTTCTACTTGTGTTGGCCATCATCGTCCATCTTCTCTCCCCACCACTCATGATATGTCACGATATCATTTTGGCGGTACACCCTATTACATTCTAAATTATAGAAAAGAGTGAACTACATTTTTTACCATCGTACTTTTTATGAATCGCCTCAATTTGACCATCTTACTTCTAATAAAATTGCAAATGTAATTCTCATACTCTTAATACGATTGCAAATATGACCCATAATGTTCATGGTAGTTAATTTCCATAACAAATGTTAGCTTTTGTTAATGGATGTTAGTTTTTGTTAATGGACATTAGTTTCCATTAAAAGTCAATCATTAAAATCTTAAATGACGCTAAATTATATTCTTAAAAATACTGACATTTTCATTTTGGTTAAAAAAAAATTAACTCTAATAAAGTTGATTGGTCAGAGTTCATTTAAAATATTGCTTCATTTCTTTGCACGTTGATAAAATTAATATTTTAGAATGAGGCATTTCATTTTTTAGAACCAATAAATATAATTTCATTATTTTTTGAAATTATATCATAGCTTCATTTCTCTATTTATTTTGTTTTTTATGAAATTTTCTCAAGTTGTCAAAAGCCTTTGATTGTTAACGGAAACTAACGCCTGTTAATAGAAATTAACGTCCATTAACGAAACTAACATTAGCTAATGGAAGTTAATGCCCGCTAACAATGTAGCTCACATTTACAGTTAAATTAAGAATACAAAAATCAAATTTGCAATGTTAAAGTACAATGATCAAATTGATGATCACCAAATATCATGAAGGTAAAAAAAAAAAGTAATTTACTCTTCATTCTTGCAGAGAATAATGCTGCTCTTATTGCTTTGTTTGTTTGTTTGTATTTGTTACAAATAAATATGCAGAGGAAAAAGATTACAGAAAATATAAAACTGAAAATTAATAAACTGAAAATACAAAAAAAGATAGTCGTTGTTGTTGCACGAGCCCAATGAAATTCTCTGTCTCCTTAAGACATATTCGTCCCCTCACCTAGTGTGCTTGAGCTTTGTTGAGACGCTTGTCTTCCAGAATAGAACGTGCGGATCGGGGATACTTTGCACCTAAGTATCCCGGGGAGCTGAAGTATGCTTGGACAAAATCACCTCTTGTTACTACGGATGCAAGGAGGCCAAGGAAACGAAAAACAATATGCAACAAACGAGATGGAGGAGGATTGTTTTTCGGTAGGTGTTTTGTCTCTGTTGTGTTGTATCTCTTGATTCTCAATAACTGTTGTCAAAAACTCCATTATATAGCCTCATATAATCAAAACGGAAACTTTAGGATTTAATTCGGTATTAATCACCATTAATCCGAAAATAAAAACCATTTAAATCGAAAATATTAAACCCATTTAATTTTCGGTTTTAGGTTTGATATTTATGTCTCGGCTGTTACACTTTTGAAATCAACCATACATCAATGCTCAGGAACTGCTCGGCCGAGCAGGCATAAGCCTCGACCGAGCATGCTTGTCCAGAAACATCTGCCTTGGCCTTGCTCGAGCGAGTCACCTGTCGTGCTCGGCTAAGCATATACCTATTCAGTGTCGGCACCTCGCAAGGCAAATTGAAACTTCATTTGCACTCATGTGCGCAAGAGAGAGTCTCTAGTGTCCAAGGCCACAAGTTTTTTTTTTTTTTAATGGCAAAATGGGAAAGGAACCAAATAATGAGGACAAAATGGGAAATTCCTTCATTGAAACTTTTCAAATAAAAGTTCATGGGTGTGTTCCCATTTATACTATAGATAATTGTGAAATCTACTCTAGTGTCCAAGTGTTTATACTAGCACCAAGTTCAATTCATTTCCAATGTGGGATAGTTTCACTTTCCTTTTACTTTGAACATTTATGTCTCAACTAATGTGAGATAACTTCATTTTCTTAGCAATGTTCCTTAGCAATGTGGGATAACTTCCATTCCAACCCACCTACTCTGAGCATTCATATCTTATTCATCCAACAACCATTTTGGACAAATAAACATTTGATTTCTTGTTCTCATGGAATAGAACACAAACTCATAAACAATTAAGTAATTTAACAAAATTACCCTTTAGGAAATAATCCATAATTTCCTTGAAAACACACTATTTTCCAACGGTTTTATCGTCCTGAAAAGGCTTGAAAAGGGATAAAAAAAAAATGCTGGCATGCATCACCTTTAGCGGCTTTGTGTACAGAAGAAGGCATTGTAGAAGGCTGTGGTGGATAATTACGAGTCATATTGTTGGATCGATGTCAGAAATTCTCCTTGTGGAAATCGAACTCGGTGGAGGTGGTATGAGAGAATTCTGAAGCTAGTTGTTTAAGCTCTTTTGATGCTATTGGCGCTCCGCAGTAAAACACCCCTGTCATTACCAAACAAACCAACTTTAGATAACTTAGGACCATAGGTACCAAAAAACCACTGTAAATTCTTGATAAATTAGGCAGTAAAGCAGAAGACTCACCAACTCTGCAGTCCTTGTGGTTATGAGCAATGCTGTCAAAGACGTTCCGCCAGTTGGGCTTAGCAAAGTGAGACTTGACTCGAGTGCCTGCAACAACATCAACACCATTTTTGGCATGGTTGATTGATTGAAGCATTGTAATGAAAACAGATCTTGGATCCCCTTCTTCATAAACACTTGTACAGTAATTATGCATCTCTATAACACCCTTATCGTCCAAATCCGCAACCTCATTCATTACACCTTTGAACCAATCAAACGATCCTTGTTCCCTCGTAACCCAATAGAAGTATGCCCTAGTTGTTTTGAACTCATCATTCGCCGTACTACTAAATGACCCTGATTTTCTCTTTGATTTTGATATCATAGGAATAGGAGAATTAGTTGGCAATGGACTACTATCCCTACTAAACAATCCATTTTTCAAGGCATTTTTTTCTTCTTCCTTGGCCTTCATGTTGTTAGCAATGTCCTTCACAATGCTGATCATTGGTGTTGCTCCAATTCCTAGCCCCACTAGTAACACTACGTCATATTTCTTGTAGTCTTGTGCTGGTGCTCCATATGGACCGTCGATTAAAACTCTTGGGTAACTGCCAATTTATAATCAGTAACAGTGTTAGTGTTAAAGATAGATGGTTGAAGGGTGGACATTTGCACTTTTTTTCAAGTAATGAAATGACTTACTTGGGGTTAGGTCCTTGCATGCCATCATCTCTGAGGCGTCCATCTTTCTTTCCATCAGGTGGTGGCTGACACACCTAACAAAGACCAATATATGCTATTAGGCTTTAGTGGCAAAAAAATGGTTCTCAATGGCGTAGATGATCATAGTCGGTTGTACGTATAGTGGTACAACTATATGATTTCCGAAAGGAAAAACGAAAAGAAGCAAACCTCTGAGATAACAGTTCTAATTCGTCCAGTCCAATCACCAAGATTACGAATATGAACACTAAGGTAGTCATCTCCAGGGGAAGACGTAATGGAAAATGGGTGCCTGCATGCATGCTCAAAGTTCAGCAATTTACCTCTGCATTTTCAAAGTTACTGTACACAAGTATTGGTTTAAAGGGACAACTTAATTACCATTCAAATGGGGAAACTGCAGCACAGTTTACAAACATATACTGCCCACTCCTGTATTTGAAACCCTCTGGCTTTGACATGTGAAGTGCTGTCACGCCTCCGGGATAAAATGCCACCTTCAAGTTGATATCGGTATATATGAAAAAATTCAAGGATGTTCTCTTCATAAATTGCCAATTTACTATTTTTAGATTACTCAAAACCTTACATCTTGTAAGTCAACATGCTCGAAGCTGGACCGAAATGCCCTTATCACTCTCTCGCTACCATAAAGACAGACTGGAACGGCAAGGTACATCCAGGTCTGCCATTACCAAGATGGGGTAAGTGATATTATTAAACATCAATTTCAGTATGAAAAACACTTGAACATTTATCAAAAGGAACTGACCGTTTTCTTGTACCAATCTTTGGTGAGGTAAAGCTTGGTTCCGTGAATAATGAGGCAAGCATAAACAACGACAAAGAGATGATGGGAGTACCAGAAGGCATTAAAACCGGTAAGCTTCTGTAAAGGTTTGGGTAACTTTTTATTGTTACGCCTCAACCATGGGCTTGCCAAAGTGAAGGCTATTGCCATCCAGAACAAACATCATAATCCCGGTAATCCCTTCCCACCCCTTCACAAACCACCAGTAACTTGAAGGTTGTTCCCCAAAATACTTTTCCATTGGTTTATATTTTTCCTCGCTTGCATGAAGTAGGCGGGGAAAATCACAAGCTAAATGGTAAATCCCATGTATCCCAACTCCAAGTGCAATTCCAGTTGCAACCACCTACAAGAAATATGACCACAAATTACTTGATTTTCTCATCTGAAAAAAAAAAAAAAAAAAAAAAAAAACTCTAATTTGATACTGTACTCACAAAGTGGAAATTGAGATTATCATCAAATGGAACGGCTATGCCTAATTTGGTCTTGTTTCTGAGCCAAGTGATGGTATTCCGACAAACAGGTAGCAATATTAGAGCCATGTTCAACTTGAGAGTCTCGGCTGCACCTTTAGCCATACACACACAATGACCCATAACTTCATATACATCATCTTTGTTCTTGTACTGCAGATACTTCCAGGTAAATAGACCTGCCATGACTGCAATCCAAAGTACCAAAACCCAAGCTCTCTTCCAATTATCATGTAAGAAATACTTAAAATCTGAATACCATCTCCTCAATGGATTACTGTCCTGCGTAGGTTTAAGCTTTTGTCCTAGCAGTTGGCTCAAGTTTTGGCCTTCTCCACTTGCAGCTTGTGGTAGGGTTTTTAGTAAAACCATCTCCAAACTTTCAATCTGTGTTCCAACGACATCAAACAGAATGAGAAGGTTAAATTTCCAGAAAAAAATAATAAAATCCTAGGAAATTACATATATGTTGCACAAAGTCATATTAAAGCACATGTAAGGTCATAAGTTGTAAGCACTAAGCCTAGTGCTTAATTCTACTTTTCAAAAACATGTAAGTCCTCTTCTTTATTGATAATAATAATAATAATAAAATAATAATAATAACAATAAAATAATAATAATAAAACAATAATTATTATAATAATAATAAAAATAAAATAATAATAATAATAAAATAATAATAATAATAATAATAATAATAATAATAATAAATAATAATAATAATAATAATAATAAGAATTATTATTATTATTATTATAATAAAATAATAATAATAGTATAATAATAATAAAATAAAATAATAAAATAATGATAGTTATTATAATAATAATAATAATAATAATAATAATAATATAATAATAATAATAATTATTATTATTATTATTATTATTATTATTATTATTATTATTATTTTAGTCTTTATAATTTCATTCAGCACTTTTTCAGCTTATTAATCAAACGGTCATACTTACTTATGACAACTAATCAGCACTTCAAAAAAACTAAATCAAACAGCATCATATCAATAAGCTAAATCAAAGGGACCCATAATCTCTTCGTCCCAAACTGATAATCTCGTTTTCCACCCTAAAATGATAGTCCATTTCTAAAATTAGGGTGTTAAAATTGTAGAAATTCCATAATTAACCTTACAAGGTGAACAAGCTAAGCTAGCCTTACATGGCATCAACCTTATTAATTAGTACTACCTCCGCCCCACTTTAAGTTTTTTACTTTCCTTTTTAAGTTTTTTACTTTCCTTTTTAATCTGTCTCTCATGTTAAGGTTTAAAAATAGATAATGAGACCTAATTGTTATTCTCATAACAAAAATTCTCTATCCATTTTCTCTCTCCTACTTTAATTTCTAAGAGCACAGGAGCGGAAGCATAAAGAAGAAAGAAAGAAGTGGAGAATTTTCCCTTGTATTTCATTCCATACTGAGAACAAATATATATACATAGACTCTAATCCTTAAGATACACTAATAATACATATAATATGTACAGCCACCAAACTAATGATATCTATACAATGAACCTATAATACAAACAAGTAAGTAAAAGACTGATCATTAACAGCTGATACCCCCCCCCTCAAGCGAGACGTCCATAAGGAAGATGAAGCTTGATAAAGAGAGCTTGGAGACGAGGCTTTGACAGGCCCTTGGTGAAAAGGTCCGCAAGTTGATCATCCGAGTAGACGAAGTATAACTTTAAGAATCCACGAGTAACCAACTCCCGAACAAAGTGATAATCAATTTCTATACGACGAGTTCGGGCATGAAAAACCGGGTTGCGGACCATATGTATAGCTAATATATTATCGCAATGCAGAGATGGAGGAGGAAGGGGAATACGGAGTTCCCGAAACAAAAAAGAAAACCAACGAAGCTCAGCTGTGGTAGTAGCAAGAGCCCGATATTCTGCTTCACTACTAGAGCGAGAGACAGTGGTTTGTTTCTTGGCCATCCAAGAAACCAAATTTGGACCAATAAATATACACGTATGAATTGTATTAATATAGAGATCAGGAGACGCGTGAAAAATCAAACCCATATCGATTGTGCCTTTGATAAATCGAAGAATGCGCTTAGCAGCAATGAGATGTGAGGAGCGAGGTTGGTGCATGAATTGGCATACCTGAATAACCGAGAAGGCGATATCCGGACGAGTCAGAGTAAGGTATTGTATAAGTCCACCAACTAAACTACGAAACTCTGTAGGATTTGAGAGTGGATCTCCATCCTTGCTGGACAATCGGGAATGAGGAATAGTCTGTCAAGTAAATCAAGTGCATAACGGGTTTGACGAAGCTGCATTGTATCTCCGGTGTGAGAAGCCTCAATGCCTAAAAAGAAACTCAGATCTCCCAAGCGGCGACTATCAAAAGTCGCACAGATATCGTCAATAACAGAAGAAATAATGGAGGAAGAGGAACCAGTAATAGTAATGTCGTCGACATACACGAGAATAGCAACAGTGGAGTGGGTATTATGCCGGATAAAAAGAGAAGAATCTGACCGACTATTGAAAACCCATGTTGGAGAAGAAATGCGTGAAGTCGCTGAAACCATGCACGCGGAGATTGCTTAAGACCATAGAGTGCCTTATGGAGTTTGCACACATGGTTAGGCATAGAAGAGTGAACAAAACCAAAGGCTGTTTCATGTAAACTTCCTCATGAATGACACCATTAAGGAACGCATTACGAACATCTAACTGTTTGATATCCCACTTCCGTGAGTGGGCAATAGCAAGAACTGTACGAATGGTGGAAGGCTTAACTACCGAGCTAAAGGTTTCTTCATAGTCGAGATCGGCTTGTTAGGTGAAGCCTTGAGCTACCAAACGAGCCTTATAAGGCTCAAAAGTTCCATCCGCTTTCGCTTGACTTTAAATATCCAACGACAACCTACCTCATTCATGTTTGAGTTAAACGGGACCAAGGACCACGTCTGATTCTTGTGAAGGACTGAGATTTCCTCCCGCATCGCAGCTTGCCAATGCGGAATGTTGGATGCTTGTTTAAAGGTACGAGGCTCATAAGTAAGAGAATCCTTTTGCATAGCCAAAAGACCCTGAGGTAAGGAATATGGAGATGTAGCATGGAGAAGATCAGCTACTGTCCGAACCCGAAGTGGTGGAGTAAGGGTAGTCTCGGCAGAGGCTTGCTGAGATAAATCAAGGGAGGTTGGAGTTGTTGAAGACGACTCAGGGGCTGAACTGGTACTCCCTGAGACTGTAGGAGTGGTGATGGTATGTCCAGGATCTTGAGGTGCAACATTGTTGCTTTCAGAAATAACAGGGGTGACGACCGGAGAAGTCCGAATGTTGAGGGCAGAGATTGATGAGCCGCAAGAAATTCAAGGGGCACTTTGGGCGTGATTGAAAACAGGTCTACGCTGCATACGAGTAATCTGGATGGTTAGAGGTCCCTTAGAAGAAGTCAGACCAGCTGCACTTGTGCTAGAATCTGAGGTGTAAGGCAACATTGGGCCAAGTTGCGGATTCATTCACAAAGAATCTATTGTCATTGAACTTGTATCACCTGTAGAAGTATTCTTTGTGCTAATATTTTTCCAAGGAAAATGTAATTCATCAAATACCACATGACGAGAAATATACACTTTGCTAGTAATCAAATCCATGCACCGATAACCTTTATGCAAATTATCATACCCAAGAAAAATGCAGTGTATTGATTTTGGCATAAGTTTGTATGAGTTGGTAGGTACAACATGAGGAAAACATGAACAACCAAAGACCTTGAGAAACCGATAATCTGGCTTTCGTAAAAGCAAGTGATAAGGAGACACAAACTTATGTTGACGCATTGGTATTCTATTGATTATATAAACAGCAGTGTTAAAGGCTTCTAACCAAAATTTATACGGAACATTGGCTTGTGACATAAGACACAGTCCAACTTCAACAATATGACGGTGTTTTCGTTCAACTACTCTGTTCTGTTGTGGAGTATAGGGACAAGTGATTTGGTGCATAATACCAACTTGGCGAAGAAAGCTAGTAAAGGCACTACTAGTAAACTCACCCCCACCATCAGTTTGGACTGTTTTAACTGTATAAATGGCGGATATACGCCGAGAAAGTTGATTCTCAATTTGTGTTTTGAATTCAGTAAACACACGAAGAACATCAGATTTGTGAAATAATGGAAAAAGCCACACCTATCGCGAGAAATCATCAACAATCGAAAAATAAAAATGATGTCCATTCAATGAATTAATTGGAGCAGGACCCCAAACATCCAAATATAACATATCTAGAGGTTTCAAAGATTTAAAATTCCTAGGGGAAAAAAGGTAGCATACTAGATTTACCCAATGGGCAAACATGACAACATTGTGATAAAGATCTAAAAGATCTTTCCTAATCATTTCTATATTGGTTTCACAATTATATTAGGACTCGTATTTCTCTTTCCCAGTTATATTAGGACTCATATTTCTTTCCCAAGTTATGTCACCTACTTGTATAAATATTCACAATTACATCAATAAACTTTGAGATTGTTTCTGTATTATGGTATCAGAGCTTGATCCGAATTTTTCAATCACAATGACCGGCGGTGATTATACTCTCCCAAACCCAGCAGACCCTAACCATCCTTTGATAGTTGTGTCTCTCACTCACGTTCTTCGCCTTACACCCACCACCTATATTCCATGGAAAACACAAATTCAAGCCACCCTCATCGGCCATGATTTGTTCAAATTTCTGGATGGCTCTCATCCACAACCACCAGAAAACACAACTACCACCACCACATCAGCTACTACAACCCCTACAGACGGCATACCTCCCACAAAAACCCAGACCACCACAACCAAACCTAATCCTGCACACAATTCTTGGTATCGACAGGATCAATTGATCTTGGGTGCACTTGCTGGCACCCTTGCCTCTAATACCGTCTCTCTCATCTCTCAATGTAAGACATCCCATTAAGCTTGGCAAACCCTAGCCAAGGTCTACGCCAATCCCACCCAAGGCCATGTAAAACAAATCAAAGACCACCTTCGGCATATCACCAAAGGTTCTCGTTCAATCACAGACTACATGCATGACATCAAATCATGCACGGATCAACTTGCTTCTCTTGGACGTCCTCTTGATTCTGAAGATATAGTGGACAAAGTTCTTGAACAACTCCAAGATCCAGACTATGAAAGTGTAATCCAAGCAGTGAACAGCCGTGACAGCCCAATTTCTCTTGATGAATTACATGAGAAATTAATCAATAAGGAACTCAGCCTAAAACACAAGTCCACCACTTCTGCCACCTACCCAGCCTCTGTCAACTATGCAGCCAAATTTAACCAGAGAAATCCTCCCAAAAACAACCAAGGAACCAACCACTTTCAGCCTCAAACCAACCAACCCAATACCCATACCTTCGGCAATCCCACCCAAAACCCTAACCCTAATACATCCGGCCGAACTAACACCTACAAAGGCCGATGCCAATGGTGTCGTATGGATGGCCACTTTCTCAACCAATGCCATAGTTTCCGTCAACTCTACCCCCAGGTCACATTCCCACCGCCACCAAATAACAACTCAAACACTCGTCCCAATCGCACCAATCAACCTTACCAAACCCGTGCTTATACTGACTCTACCCACTCAAACCCAACACCCAGCTGGCTCCTTGACAGCGGTGCTACGCATCATGTCACCAATGACCTCAACAACTTATGATGTAAACAGGTTGCAGCGGAATAATAAAACAGATAGGCAAATAATTGAATCAACAACTATTTGACCCAATTCGAATTGAATCAACAATTGAATTAGGGTTTGAAGAGGTAAACATCAAAAGATGAGAACCTTCACAAGGAATTCAAAGAACTCCAACAAACAAGCTAAAAGCTTCAAGGTAAAAACCTTCAATTACAAAGCAATTCAATTTAATTTAATTATCAAAACGTATTCTAAAACAAACAATGAAAGAGAGTATTTATACTCTAAACAAAACCCTAAACTACTTGGAAAAGGAAAAGCAAAACAATCCTAATTAAAACACTTTAAAATAGGAAACAAAATCAAATCGGAATTCCAAAACCCGCTTGGAAAAGGAAAAGCAAAACAATCCTAATTAAAACACTTCAAAATAGGAAACAAAATCAAATCGGAAGGCTTGCTTCTTTGAGGGATACATCAGATACATCATACACCCCCACTTCAAAAAAATTCGTCTCTGAATTCTGGTCTTTAAAAAAAGAACATGATCTTGAAGTTTTTGACCCTCCTTTGTTGACCTTCCGCCCCGACCTCCCCTTGATCAACATCTGACATCTTCCATCCCAAATAAAGAGATATTTCGAATAAAGCAAATCTTTTCTCGTCCTTGGAAGAAAGAAGAAAACGTGTCCATCCCATTTAAACAAGTATTTGGAATACATATGACGACGAAGCATAAATAAACGCATGAAAATTTCCTCCAGAAACATAAGACTATCATCCGTATTAATCCCATTATCTCTTGGCCGATCAACCTCCCCATCGTCCACATGAGTAATCATAATAAAGTCACCGACAAAAATATCGCCCAATACAAAATTCGATTTTGCAACAAACCAATTACTTCGGATTTCATCATTCACCTTGGACTCAATAGGGGCATGAACAGGGTTTATAATAAGGGAAGGAATATTATTATCATAAACCTGAATGTCCTCGTCCTTTGCACATAGATTTTCAACAATAGACTCCTCTTCAACAGGATCTTCTTGGGCAGGAAATATATCAATAGCAAGGCGCTTTTCTTCCTCGAGACGCTTCAATTCAGCCTCCCTTCGTGCCTCGAAACGATGAATTCTTTTCGTATAAAGATCGATTTGGACAAGACATCGTTCAGCTTCTGCCCAAACAACATCCCTTTCGTCGCGATACTTATCCACCAAAAACTGATGACTTGCTTGAAGTCGGCCGTTTTGAATCTCAGTTTCAAAATAAAGCATCAAGTCATTCTTATCATCGGACTCCTTATAAAGTTTATTATACTTTATAGAATATTTTCTTACCTGACAACGATCAAACTCCAAACACATATCGATCTTCTCAAGAAGGGATTCTTCTTCTCCACCATTGTTGGTCAGATTTCTTGTTAGATTTTCTTCCTTGGATCGTCCTTTGCTCTGATACCAACTGATGTAAACGAGTTGCGGCGGAATAATAAAACAGATAGGCAAATAATTGAATCAACAACTATTTGACCCAATTCGAATTGAATCAACAATTGAATTAGGGTTTGAAAAGGTAAACACCAAAAGATGAGAACCTTCACAAGGAATTCAAAGAACTCCAACAAACAAGCTAAAAGCTTCAAGGTAAAAACATTCAATTGCAAAGCAATTCAATTTAATTTAATTATCAAAACGTATTCTAAAACAAACAATGAAAGAGAGTATTTATACTCTAAACAAAACCCTAAATTACTTGGAAAAGGAAAAGCAAAACAATCCTAATTAAAACACTTTAAAATAGGAAACAAAATCAAATCGAAATTCCAAAACCCGCTTGAAAAAGGAAAAGCAAAACAATCCTAATTAAAACACTTCAAAATAGGAAACAAAATCAAATCGGAAGGCTTGCTTCTTTGAGGGATACATCAGATACATCAACTTAGCCCTTCACTCTCCTTATGCTGGCACAGAAGAACTATTGATTGGCGATGGATCTGGCCTCCCCATCTATCACATTGGTTCCACTTCTCTCTTCTCTTCTTCTACTTCATTTACTTTAAACGATGTTTTATTTGTCCCTACCGTGTCTCGTAACATAATCTCTATTTCCAAACTTTGTCATGATAACAATGCTTCAATTTTTTTCTCACCAAATTATTTTCTTGTGAAGGACCTTCGAACGAGCAAAACCCTCCTTCAAGGAACTTCTAGCTCTGGCGTCTATGAATGGCATCCAACTCCTCCAGTCATTCATGCAGTCTCTCCTTCATCAACATCCAACTGGCATCATCGTTTAGGGCATCCTTCATTTACTATTCTTCGTCATATTAGTAATAGTTTTAATCTTCAAATTCCGAATTGTTCTTCCTTTTTTGTGACTCTTGCAATTGTAATAAAAGTCATAAGCTTTCTTTTAATGAAAATACACTTTCTTTCAATGGTCCTCTTGATCTCCTATATAGTGATGTATGGACTTCACCTATCCACTCCTTTGATGGCTACAAGTACTACATTATTTTTGTGGATCATTACTCTAAATACATATGGATTTATCCACTCAAGCACAAGAATGATGCCACAAATGTCTTCTCGAATTTTAAATTACTTGTTGAAAAATACTTCAGACGCCCCATTATCACCATATTTAGTGACAATGGTGGTGAATATCTTGGTCTCAAATCTACACTTGCTTCTCATGGGATCACTCACCTCACCTCTCCACCACACACTCCAAAACATAATGGATATTCCGAGCGTAGACATAGACACATTGTTGAAACTGGTCTATCTCTACTCTCTCATTCTCATATGCCACGAAAGTATTGGTCCTTAGCATTTGTCACTGCCAGTTATCTAATCAACAGAATGCCTACACCTACTCTCAAATTGCAATCACCTTTTGCTGTTCTTCATGGGCAGCCGCCAAACTATCTGAAACTTAAGAGTTTTGGTTGTTTATGCTACCCATGGCTTCGTCCATACACAACTGCTTGATCATCGTTCAAAACCATGTGTCTTTGTCGGATATTCTCCTACTCAGAGTACGTATTATTGCCTTGATCCTTCCTCGTCCAAAATATTTGTGTCTCGTCATGTCAAATTTGTCGAACATCAGTTTCCTTTCTCCTCTCTCTCCGGTGACAACACTCCAATCAATGCTGATTCTTGGTGCACTCTTCACTTACTTGTTATCCTGACCCCCCCTAGACCCAATCCTACCCCTAATCCCCTACCCTCTACCCCTCCACAACCTGCCAGTCCACTTCCCGAATCACCACAGCCTGTTAACCATCCTGTCGAGGCAGCTTCTTCGACCAACATTGTTGAGCCACCACCCCATACTTCTTTGACGAGACTGTGTCTCTTCTCCACTGCACACTGTAACACATCTGCAGCTCCAACACCTGTCCCACCCCCTCCTCGTCCAACCACTCGTTCACAAAACAACATTCACAAACCCGTCAAAAGACTGAACCTGAATGTTACTCTTCCCACCCCATTGGCTGAGCCCACAACTGTCACGCAAGCACTAAAAATTCCAGCATGGAGGGAGGCCATGCAATGTGAATATGATGCCCTCATTCGCAATAATACCTGGTATTTGGTGCCATCTTCACCCCACCAAAATTTAGTTGGTTGTAAATGGATTTTTCGCACCAAATTTCTTCCTGATGGAACAGTTGATCGTTACAAAGCTCGTTTAGTGGCCAAAGGGTTTCATCAACGACCCGGTCTTGACTATTCTGAAACATTCAGTCCTGTGGTAAAGCCTAGTACTATACGCACCATTCTTTCATTGGCTACTATGTCGGGTTGGTCTCTCCGTCAGGTAGACATCAACAACGCTTTCCTACAGGGAACACTTCAGGAAGATGTCTTTATGTCCCAACCTCCTGGCTTCATAAATCAAGATCATCCCACTCATGTTTGCAAGCTTAGGCAGGCAATTTATGGTCTGAAACAAGCTCCTCGAGCTTGGTACATTGAGCTTAAAAATTATCTTGTATCTCATGGTTTTCAGAACTGCGTTTCAGACACATCTCTCTTTACCCTTCGGCACACTAATGGAATAATTTATCTTTTGGTTTATGTCGATGATATCATTGTTACAGGCTCCAATTCTCACATGGTGGATCAATTCATCACTGACTTTTCTGCTCGTTTCTCACTTAAAGATCTTGGTACATTGTCTTATTTTCTTGGGGTTGAGGTGCTCCCACACAAGGAAGGTTTGTTTCTTAGCCAACACAAATATATTCAAGATCTTCTTGCTCGTGCTCATATAACAAATGCTACTCCGGTTCCAACACCCATGGTTCCTCATCCGCCTCTTACACTTCATGGTGGCAGTGCGATTTCAAATCCTACGGAGTACAGAGCTTTAGTTGGTGCTCTACAATACTTATCTCTCACACGATTTGACCTTTCGTTTGCAGTAAATCGCCTTTCTCAGTTCATGCACTGTCCCTGTCCCACAGACCTTCATTGGACAGCCTTAAAGCGGGTGCTCCGATATCTTGCTGGTACAAGCTCTCATGGGTTGCTTCTACATCGTGATTCTCCACTTACCTTGCATGCTTTCACAGATGCTGATTGGGCAGGAGATCGTGACAACTAGGTTTCGACTACTGGTTATGTTGTTTATCTTGGCAGAAATGCTATTTCGTGGAGTTCTAGGAAACAAAGGTCACTTTCTCGCTCTTCTACTGAGTCCGAATACAGGGCAGTTGCAGCAGCTTCAGCTGAGGTTCTTTGGGTAAATAATCTACTTCGTGAGATAGGAGTTACTACTTCACAAATTCCGGCAATTTATTGTGACAACTTGGGGGCAACATATGTAGCTGCTAATCCTGTTTTTCATTCGAAGATGAAACATTTGGGAATTGACTATCATTTTGTGCGTGAACAGGTTCAATGTCAGAATCTTCGAGTGGTTCATATCTCGGGTTCTGCTCAGCTTGCAGATGCTTTGACTAAACCACTTGCTAAGGCCAAGTTTCAGGATTTGGTGTTCAAGATTGGACTAACTGACCGATCGTCCATCTTGAGGGGGCATGATAAAGATCTAAAAGATCTTTCCTAATCTTTTCTATATTGGTTTCACAATTATATTAGGACTCGTATTTCTCTTTCCCAGTTATATTAGGACTCATATTTCTTTCCCAAGTTATGTCACCTACTTGTATAAATATTCACAATTACATCAATAAACTTTGAGATTGTTTCTGTATTACATTGTTGTTCATTTATTTTACTAGTTAACGACAAGCTAGACCGTTGACACAAAACTTTAAGAACTTGAAAAGAAGGATGGCCCAAACGGGCATGCCAAATAGCTGGACTCGACCTTTCACCAAGAAGAGCGATGGGGCTGGCCGGAGACTTTGAATTGAAGGAAAGCTCGTAGAGACCGCCTGAGTTACTGCCAGAGATAAGAGTCTCCCGCGTTCGGTTGTCCTTTACACGAAAGCCACACGAGTCAAGTTCAAAATAACAGTTATTATCTTTGGAGAATTGACGAATAGATAATAAAGGTTTGTGAAGTTTCAGAATGTAAAGGACGTTACGAAGATTAAAAGAACGACCAAGAATGTTCAGAGATGTATTACCAACATGAGATATTTGTAACTTAGATCCATTACCAAAAACAACTGCATTTTACCTGGGTAAGGTTGATAATCAGACAAAGAAGAAGGATTTGCCGTCATATGATTAGTGGCCCCTGAGTCCAGAACATATGAATCATTATGAGCAACGTTTACTGAGAGTTGTTGTTGTTGTTGTTGTAACCCCAATGACCATTCCATTGACCATCTCCATGGCCATTTTGATGGCAATTCTTTCCATGGCCACGATTACCCCAGCAATGCCACGATGTCCACCACCACCGCCACGATTTGCAGAGGAAGAACCTGACTTTTCTGCAACAAGAGATGTGGACTGTTGAACAGGGGTAGCAAACTTTTGTTGTAGCATCTCCTCTTTAAGAAGAAGTTAAGTCAGATCATCCAATGTGAGAATTTGACGAACATGAGCAGATGCGGTAGAGGTGAGGAATTCCTTGAATTCAGGACATAGACCGCCAAGTATACGCTGAATCAGATTCGTGTCGTCGACTGGGGCGCCGGCAATAGTAAGAGAATCCGCAATTGAAGAAGCTCGGAGGAGATAATCTGAGATGGTGGCGTATGACATCTTCTTTAGATCATGAAGCTTCTCTTTGAGATTCTCGATTTGAAGCGTAGAAGTCGCGCCAAACCGTTTGGCCAACACTGCCCAAGCCTTCGGAGCAGTGTCACTAGAGTTTAAATAGGGTTGTACGGCTGGTGTCACCGTGCCCTTGATCCACCCACAGACTAAATCTGTGGCCGTTTTCCACAATTCATGTTGTGGATTTTCAGACCCATCGGCAAGATTGGCAGCGGGTGCCTGCCTGGGGATCAATAACGCAGAGAAGTTTGTGAGTTCGAAGCATGGTTTTGAATAGGGTACTCCAATTAACATAATTGTCCTTGGTCAAGTATGTTTGTCCCATAATCGCATTCGGATTATAAAAGACGGGAAGAGAGATTGGGGAAGATGTTTGGGAAAGAGAGGAAGAATCAGACATTGGAGTAGTATCCATGGTTCAGCCTGATACCATCTGACGCAGCACAAAAGCGATAAGTTCGTGATTAGCGCACTAATCACAAGAATTCTTCAAGCGAAGAACCCTAAAACACAATAACTGAAATCCACCGGTAATAATATGGAATCCACCAGGAATTAAGAGAAAAACTCTTAAAATTAATAATATCAAAATGAAGTTTAACAAAGCCCTAAAATATGTTTAAATACTATCTCAAAACCCTAAAAACGAAATAATAAACAAAGACTAAAATAACCCTAATTTAATGTTTCAATTACTCAGCAAACGGGATTAAAAATCGAAATTAGGAAACAAGCATATGACGCGAGGCGCCCGCCTGGTGAGAGCCCATGCGGCCGCCTGAAGAACAGAGTCTCCGCTGCTTGATGTCGTCCCTGTGAGGCACCCGCCTGGGAAGACTGAGGCGCTTACATGGCCACCAGTAAACACACGCCTGTTGAAGCTGCGAGGGGCTATCATCTCCTACATCAGTAAACACACGCCTGTTGAAGCTGCGAGGGGCTATCATCTCCTACATCAGTCACCCATTCTTCAAAAGAACTCGACCCCGAGTTCTCGTCTGTTATTTGGCAAGATCCGCCCCAGAAGAACAAATACTTTGAATAAATCAATGCTCTTCTCGTCCTCGGAAAGAAAATTAATACTTTTCCGTTCCAATGAAATAAATATTTAGAGTAAATCTGTTCCCTAAGCTCGAAACAACGTAATTGGTGTTCTTCCAAAAATAATAATATACTAGCAATGTTAGCACTCCTCCGTCGATCGTCCTTCTCATCTTCCCCAAGATCAACCATAATAAAATCACCAACAAAAATATCGCCCCATACAAAATTCGATTTTGCAACAAACCAATTAATTCGTACTTCATCCTTCACCTTGGACTTAATAGGGGCATGAACAGGTATGAAAACATCTGTAGTAACAATAGGACAGCATACCTTAACTATGTCACCTGTTGCAGCTTCACCCATAACATCTTCTGTCGCTTCACCAAAGCTGAAAACATCTGTGACTGCACCAACAAATTTCTTTAACAAATTTCATTGGCTCGACATCAGCAATAATCTTGTCGTTAATAGGAACTACTTGGGCAGTAATTTTGTCAACAACAAGGTTGTTTTCGTCCTCAAGATGCTTCAATTCAGCCTCCCTTCGTGCCTCCAAACGTTGAATTCTTTTCGTATAAAGATCAATTTGGACACCACATCGTTCAGCTTCTGCCCAAACAGCATCCCTTTCGTCGCGATACCTATGCACCCAAAACTGATGACTTGCCTGAAGTCGGTCGCTTTAAATCTCAGATTCAAAATAAAGCATCAAGTCATTCTTATCTTCGGCCTCCTTATCAAGTTTATTAAACTTTAAAGAAAATTTTCTTACCTGACAACGATCATGCTTTAGACGCATATCGATCTTCTCAAGAAGTGATTTTTCTTCTCCACCATTGTTGGTCATCTTTTCCATGGATCGAACTCTTCCTAATACCAACTGATGTAAACCGAAGTATAACGAATCAGTGATGAAAGACAGGATAAAGCCTGCTCTGATACCAACTGAAGCAACACGGAAGCGATAAGTTCGTGATTAGCGCACTAATCACAAGAATTCTTCAAGCGAAGAACCCTAAAACACAATAACTGGAATCCACCGGTAATAATCTGGAATCCACCAGAAATTAAGAGAAAAACTCTTGAAATTAATAATATCAAAACTAAGTTTAACAAAGCCCTAAAAGATGTTTAAATAATATCTCAAAACCCTAAAAACGAAATAATAAACAAAGACTAAAATAACCCTAATTTAATGTTTAATTACTCAGCAAACGGGATTAAAAATCGAAATTAGGAAACAAGCATATGACGCGAGGCGCCCGCCTGGTGAGAGCCCATGCGGCCACCTGAAGAACAGAGTCTCCGCTACTTGATGTCGTCCCTGTGAGGTGTGAGGTGCCCGCCTGGGAAGACTGAGGCGCTCGCCTGGCCACCAATAAACACACGCTTGTTGAAGCTGCGAGGGGCTATCATCTCCTACATCACCATCTAAGAGCACAGGAGCGGAAGCATAAAGAAGAAAGAAAGAAGTGGAGAATTTTCCCTTGTATTTCATTCCATACTACTGAGAACAAATATATATACACAGACTCTAATCCTTAAGATACACTAATACATATAATATGTACCGCCACCAAATTAATGCTATCTATACAATGAACCTATAATACAAACAGGTAAGTAAAAGACTGATCATTAACAGTTGATATACTTTTCATATACTCTCAACATTTACCTTTTTTTAATTCACGTGTAAAGTCAAACTAAAAATTTTAAGTAAGGACGGAGGGAGTATAATGTCCAAATTCAATAAAAAAAAATTCAAAATGAAAGTCTTTTTCTAAAGAAAAAAAAATTCCTAAATGTTTTTTCACCAAAAATTAATTGATATTCATTTTATTGTCGTAAAACTAAGAGTTTAGAAAGGTTGATAACTAGAATATTTATTAATCTTTGCTATTAATATTAAAATGTATAAAAACACACATTTTCAAAATACCCCTCAAAATGAAATTTAGACAGACATTCAAATTACAAATAGGGAAGGAGACAATGGAGGGAGTAGCTTTTTCTATATGATCATTATATATCGTAAACTAGGGTCTCAATGTTGGTCCATGGACATTTTTAAAGCCCTAAAAACTCACCATAATGTATCCGAGTTTGTCGGTGTCCAATTCTTCCATGATCAATGCTGCATATTCATCAGCTTGTTTTTGAATATTCGACAACTTATTGGTAGAAGCACTCAGCTTAATAATCTATAGAAAGAACATGCAGAAATTATTATTTTTCATTAGTCAAATTGATCCAGTCCACCTCAAAAACAGCTCATAGAATGAAATTTGTTTATCATTTAAATAATACTCCGTCTTATTAATTTGTTTGCCACATTTGATTATTTTTTAATGGTTAAATTGATATTAATATTAATTTAATTATCCTATTAAAATTTGATGAATTGTTATTGATAAATCACTAAGTATTTATCAATAATAAATTCCAAAATTTTATTAGAATAATTAGATTATTATTTATATTTAATTAAAATTCATTTGGATTAACCATAAAAAAACAAAAAAAAAATCAAATGTGACCGAACAAAAAAAAGGGTGTATGCAAATTACAAAACAAGCCTTGAATATATCCCTCACCTCTTTCACTTCGGCTTCTGTGATTCTACCATCTGCATCTCGATCAACACTGCATTTAATGTTTACATTATTTTATTTAAATGGAATTTTTTTATTTTTTTTACATACGAATAATGAAATGATTTAGAAAGAGTGCTGTTAGTTGCGTTACATTATTGAGTATGAGGTCAAACTCAATAACGTGGGGGTGTATTATAATTTACTTTTAAAAAATAATAATGTTTTAACTAATGTCCTTACATATCGAAGAAAGTCTGCAGCCTAGACTCGAAACCCTGATCAGCCATTTGATCCCAAAACTTCTTCAACTGTGCTTTGTTAATGGCTTCTCCGGAGATGTTTTGCCGCCGTGTTAGTGCATTGAATAACTCTACGGCAAATTCTTTTGACTCCTTATTCATCCCTGCCACCGTTAAAAACATCATAATTTTGATTAATAGCGAATTTAAAAGAAAAAAAAAAAGAAAAAACTGAAACATTTATTTTGAGAAGAAGATAGTGATGGCTAAAAGAAAATCTAAACATCTGTAAAAATCATGAATTACGTACCTATGCATTCACCGAAAAGGGTACGAGGCAGCAACCCATTGGTGGTTCGAGTAAGTTTGTCAAACTTGTCCTCCATGGCGGTCCATCCAGCATCGCCGTCAGTCTTGCTAATGAACTTAAGACCCTTTAGCGCATACGTGGCAGCTGACTTTGAGCGATCAAAACTACCAGGAGTGGGTCGTTTGGTTACCGTAGCCAGCCGCTTGAGCTCCTTAGAAACCTGCTTGAACCGGGATGAAGCATTTCGAACAACAACGGAGCCGCCTGAAAAAGGAGGTTTCTCGATACCCCGAGCTAGAGATGATAGCTCATGAGTGTCAGCACCGTCGGAGGTCTTGTGGGTACCATGACCTCCGAAAACCTCCGTGTCAGAGTGGTGGTGAGTGTGTTTTTCCGGCAACTCACTTGTTCTTCCATCGACCGAGTTCATTTTTAGAATTTCTAAAATCTACTGTCTTGTTCTTGTATTAAATGAAGTAGCGAGTGGGGTAGTGATATTATTTTATTAGGATGAAAAGTAAACGTGGAACGGGTTGGTGTGAAATGGACCCGAAATCATTTCAGCTAGTAATGCTTAGCATTTTGCAATTTAATTTTTATTTTGATTAATAGATTAAAGTTATTTTATTATAATTTTAAAGAAAAAAATATTTTTTATTTATTGTATTTTGATTAATAGATTAAAGTTATACTACCTCCGTCCCAATCTAAATGTCCAAGTCAACAAAAATTTTGAAGTTTGACTTAGACATAAATGCAAATCTAATCATCCTATTAAAATTTTAAAAATTGTTATTGATAAATAATTAATTTATTTATTGTATTTTGATTAATAGATTAAAGTTATAGTTAACTATTAATAATTAACTATTAATAGTTAACTATTATAGTTAATTATTACAGTTAACTATTATAGTTATCAATTATCGTGTTGTACGTGATATACAAAAACCTAATCTCAAGCTAACAAGTTAGCTTCTTGAGTAATCTTTCATATTTCGCAGTTAGCAGGCGACCACCAACCTTCGCTATTCCACTGCTCACGAAGACCAAGTTTCTCTCCTCCATATGAATGTCATCTGCATTATACAATTGCATAAACCATGTACCTTTGATACACGTACTATGTACACGTGCTGCACAAATTATTCACGCAATCTCACCCGCATGAAATATGTATTGTACGTATTCTGCATGCTGCTACACGTACTCCACACACAAATTGCACGCAGTCTACACCCATCAATACCTATAAACTTTTTTCGATCTTTCTTTTCATGACTTTCGTATTTTCGGATCCATTGTCCATATTTGATCCTATCAAATTTTCATGTCGATCCATATCAACCCATCTTTGTTGCTCCTACCAAATCCTCAATAACAGATTCACCTAGATTTTTGTAGCCCTGACCCGTCTGGATTTCTGCAACCCTAATCTTGAATATGTGTCCTACTACTGATTGAATCCATGCAACCCTGATCTGAATTTCTGCAGTCCCAAATCAATAATAGATTATGAAACATTGATCCTATTTGGTCTAAGTATCATAAACTAATTTGAATATCTGCAACCCCCAATTCTAATCTTTTGTTCATGCAGCCCACATCCAACTAATTTAGGCATCCATGAACTTCAAGTCGGAGCTCTGATAACAGTTGTTGGGAAATTGGTGGTTTCCGAGCAGTAATTGTCTCATACCAATTGTATAAAGAAGAGAACGGCATACAACAATATTCATATGAAAGTAATAAAAGACAAAAACACGAGACTTGTTCACCTAGTTCATCCCACAAAACAGCGGCGAAGCTAGAAAATTTTGTAAAGGGGGTCGAGATTGCTATTGGGATAATTAATATAATTGGTGTATACAAATTTAGGATGCAAAGGGGTCAAAATAATAGTTTAGTGCAATTTTTTCTAAATATTAAGGGGGTTAAAATGTATGAATCCATCATTTTTAGTAGTAAAATATCATTTTCTAAAAAATTGATAGTGTTAAAATTGACACATTTCAAAATTGAAGGGGGTCAGTGACCCCCTTGGAGTCAAAGACCATAATCTCTCCCTATAGTCATCCCATCTATCTATATAAACACATACCACCTATATAGTATTTATACATAACCTATGTCATATATGTAATGCCCCTAAGGGCACCCAAAGTCTTACAATGCTTTTGACTCTCTTTGTGAATCTTAGAGATTCTCTATAACTAATTTTCCCAACACACAATAATACTGATTGTTGATTGTTTTATATAGGACCATATGAACAAATCTTAAAACTTAGAGGAGAAGAAATTCCGAAATTAGAACAAAATAGACCCGATCCAGAAATTCGTACAACCAATTTCACGGGTTGCCCATTGTTTCAACCATGCCCATTCTTATTGTTCGAGTCTCTAATACTTATCAATCGGTGAACAGTATAAATCGAGATACGAACATGGGCTTGTCCGGGTCAGGCCCAAGTGGATTGGGCTATAAACATAATCCATGCACGAGTTACGAGAAGCAATCATGGGCTTCCTCGGTCTAGTACTTCGTCATCAACAATGCTAATCTAGGCCCAACACGCAAGCAGAATATGCCCCAACTATGAATGCCGAGGATACCTCCCTCGTATGCCGAGATCATCTCCATAGAGGACGAGGTGACTTCCTCGGCCTTAACGTTGACAACGGGCTCCCTGTATTCTTGTTTCCTCCCCGGCGCATCATGGACTGAGAAGGTCATGAATGACGAGGAGAGAAAAGTTCTCACCTCGGTATATCTCCATATGACGAGGAGAGAAAATCAGTCACCTCGGCATTTCTCCATGCCGGCAGATCTCTATCGAACGAGGAGAATCATTCGTTTATCTCGGCCTAATGTGCAAATGACGAGATAAGGAAATCAGTCTCCTCGGCTTATCGGCGAGCAGTTATAACAATCATATTCAAACAAGGATTCAGCAGTTACAATCTTATCAGAATTGTAACCACCTCCTACAATACCAATCAAATAAGGATTCCTTAACAGATATAATCTTCCTAAGATTATATCTTATCTCTTTACAGTTCAAGGTCAACATGGATTCTCTCAATCCATCCCTATAAATACAAGCCATATATCACATTATTTGGTACGTTACTATTTACATACAGATACTCTGTCAATTTAGTTTCTCATATCAAAACCGTGGACTTATTCTCACGCCGGAGGGCCTTCGCCGGTCAAGCACTACCAGAAACAGGTCATTTAGCGACGGAATTATCAGCGACGGACAGATTCCGTCGCTAAATAGCGGCGGAATATAGGCTTTAGCGTCGGAAAATTTTTGGCGTCAAATTTAGCGACGGAATTTAATTCCGCCGCTAAATTCCGCCGCTAAAACGAATATTCCTCGAATATTCGTTTATTTCCGCCGCTAATTGCTAAGGATTTACCGACGGAATATTCCGCCGCTAAATATTTATCACACTAATTATTCCGCCAAGTGAAAATATATCATATTTTTATTTTTTTATTTATCGTCATTTAAATATTCCGACGGTGAAATTAAAATATTTTTTATTTTTCTTTTTGAAATATTACACCGACCTGTAATATTTCCGACTATGAAATTAAATGTTTTTTTTTTTTTTTTTTTTATTAAACACCGACGGAATATTTCCGCGCCGATAATTTAATATTTTTTATTTATCAAATACGGAAAATTCCGTTCGATAATAAAATGTAATTTTTGTTTATTTTTAGAACTAATTAACAAAATAACAAACTAAAAAACATTAAAATATCATAAATATTTATGATATTTTTGAAAAAATAAATAAATCATAAATATTTATTAATTTTAATTTTATAATGCCATTATTTTTATTTATATAAAATATGAAAGTTATTTTAAATTACTCTCAAAAAAATAAATATGAGTCAATAAATATTATTTTTGAAAAAATAAATAAATTATAAACCCTAAACCTAATACCCTATATACTATACACTATATATACCCTATACCCTATACCCTATACCCTATACCCTATACCCCCATACCCTATACCCTATACCCCTATACCCTATGCCCTATACCCTATGCCCTATGCCCTATGCCCTATGCCCTATACCCTATGCCCTATACCCTATACCCTATACCATATACCCTATACCCTATACACTATACCCTATACCCTATACCCTATACCCTATACCCTATACCCTATACCCTATACACTATACCCTATTCCCAAATTGGTAAATTGCATACAATTTTAAATTTTTTATCCAAAATAAAACAAAAACGAGATTAGTCCAAAACAAGGAACTAACCAACTATTAGACAACACTCTGGAGATTATTGTCTCATAAGTCATAACTAAGATATCCAGAAAACAAAGACCCACATCATTACTGCTGAGCACACCGCACTCTCTCGGCCCCCACCACCGCGCATGTCATCATCTACATCGTAAGCTTCAATGTTGACATCGTGAAGGGTCAGCTCCTCGCACTCATCATCAAGCTCCATATCTGCTATCTCGCGATGAAGGCTTAGGAGGCAAAGACACCCTCTGTGGCCTCGCATTGTTCTGGAAGTCAAGGAATCTCGGGAAGTCGAACCTGTGATTCTGACCTGCACAGAAGCGGAGAGAATTGAAATGTGGAATTACCCGAAATTAAAGATGAAATAAAGCACTGTGGTGTAAGAGCGGCTCGATATTTGTTTTTTTCAAATTCACCGTCAGGAGAGAGAGAGAGAGAGAGGATGGGAGAGAGGGATTTAGAGGTGTCTCGACACTTGGTTTGAAAGACAATTGGCGCCGTTGATGGCTCATCTCGCCCAGACTCCTGTGGTAATTTCCGCCGTCCCCAAAGTGTCGATTGCGACATTTTTAGACATTTTTGTATTAATTTATACTTGTTTGTAAACATTTCGAGACATTTCAGTACCCGCGGAGCCCCTCCCCGCCTCTCCCCCTCCCCTCCCTCTCCCTCTCCCCCTCCCCCTCCCCCTCTCCTCCCGAATTGGTACGGTGGTATTTAGTTTTTATTTGGTACGCCGATATTTTGAATTTTAGTTTTTATAGTTTTAGTTTTATAAATTGAAATGTTATATCGTGTACAAAAAATTTTGGTTTATTGATATTTTAAATTATTTTTTTTAAATTTATTTCTTTAATCAATGATTTAATTTTCCGTCGAAATTAATGTCGAAATAAAAATTAATTAAATAAATTAATTTCGCCAAATTAATTTCCGCCACTATAATCATTTAATTTTTATTTAATTTTTAATTTCAACAAGGAAATTTCCGTCGCCGTAATAAAATTTAAATTAAAATTAAATAATTTCAATGACGGTAATTTCCGCCAATAAATAATTTAATTTTAATTTAAATTTTATTACAAATGACGGAAATTTCCACCGAAATTAATTTAATTAAATTAATTTTATTACAATGATTTAAATTTCCGCCAATAAATGAAAATTTAATTAAATTAAATTAATATAGAATGAATTTTCCGTCGCCGAAACCATTAATTCACCGCGGAATTAATTTCCGCTCTGCAAAAGAAAAAATAGCTGGGCGGAAATTGACCCGTCTGAGCACTGCATGACGAGCCGGGTAAAGCTGGACCACCGACGGAATTTTTCCGTCGGTGATTTATTTTAGCGACGGAAATATAATTTTAGCGGCGGAAATTTCCGTCGCTAAATGACCTTTTTCTGGTAGTGAAGCCCCGGCTTAGTGTACGTGTTTTCTCTTATTTTCAGGCCTAGCAATCGCCGGAGCAAACGATCGCTTGGATTTGGACTGATTTGACGATTTTGGCATCATCAATTGGTTCCATTGCCGGGAAATCGATTCAAACACCCTTTGTTTGGCCTGGAAAAAGCTCGCATGAAGCCTGATTTCTTGCCGAATTTGTTCTTGATTCAACGGAAAAATTTGTTCCGTTTTTACTCTGTTCCAATTCTTGCCGGATTCTGCAGATTCAGCCGGAATTTGCCCAGTTTTCGCTTGGAACAAACGTTTTGGCCGGAAAATTTGGCGTTGTCAAATTGCAATTTGCGATTTCGTGTTTGCATTGAATTCTGTTCCGAATTTGGCTAGAAATCGTGATTATTGAGAAACTCATCCGTTTGGTAAGTTGCTGTTTACAATTGTCGATTTTCAATGGAAGACGGACGATTGACAAGTGTTGCCGAGGAGCATACCCAAGTAAACGGGATCCCTCCAAATACCGAGGTTCTTCCACCTCCTCCTCCTCAGCCCGAAGGACCACCTCCCCTCGCCATGACTCTCCGTTCCATGGGGCAGCCGACTGCCGAGGGGGCAGGTGCCAACCTTCCTCGTGCCACCCGTCCTAGAGAGAAGAGAATTGGGAGGAAGATGATGAAGAACGCCGACGCCGACCAAGCTGAAAGCTCCCAGCTCGTCGACCGACGTACTTTACTACACGGACAAATGGAGACATTGCAAAGGATTTACGAGACACAAGCTGCTCTCTTACAATTGGACCCGGATAATTCCATGGCTGAATTCATGCTGCCTTCGACGGGCAACTCTCGTGGAAGGGAACAGGGTGAGCGACGAGGTCCTCCCCTCGACCCTGCTGTACCACCGAATCAGGCCCTCCGAGATCCTCCCCGTCCTCGGCACCACAATCAGAGAAACGAGAAGGTGATAGACCTGAGGAGCCAATTGAACTCCAAGGAACAGGAAGTGGACTCCATGGATATAAGGACGAGGCTTAGTCTGTCCAAGCGGCTATCCCCTCCTCGTCTCGTCATGGCACCTCGTCTCCCCGGCTCACCTCGACCACATCGACCTCGGCATGATTCTCCTCGTCCTCGGCGAGACTCTCCCCGTCCTCATCCTCGTGAATTTGTACGACCGAGAACTCCCGAGCCATACAGAATGATACTTGGTGGCCACGAGTTAGAACCAAGACATGATAAAGCACCATCTTAACGACGTGACAGCCACCGAAACGACGAGGGGCACAGTAGGGTGAATGATCGCCCTAGAGATAAATCGACCCGTAGCTCCCAACGCAGCACTCACTCTAGCACTGATAAGGGAGTGGAAGCCAGACAGTGGGAACTATTGAAACAAAGGCTTGATGACATGGAAATGGGAAAGAAGGTTGATAGTGACGACAATGACTGGTCCACCCGTCCGTTCTCCCAGAGGATAACTGAAGCCCCACCAAATCCCCACTTTAAGGTCCCGAGTTTTGAAAAGTACAACGGAACCACAGACGCGAAAGACCACGTGAAAAGTTTCGAACAAACCATGAACCTCCTCACCAAAGCTGATGACATGCTCTGTAAAGCTTTCGCGAGCACCTTCTCCGGAACAGCCTTGACCTGGTTCTGTGAGCTGAAAAAAGTTGCATCGATAGCTGGAGGGGCATGAGGAGAATGTTCTTGGACCACTTTGCCACGGCTGGAAGGAGGAAGATGAGGTTAACCGACCTTGCCAACATTGAACAATCGAAGAATGAAACCACCCTCAGTTACTACAATCGATTCCGTAAAATGGCGGAACAAGTGGAAGAAGCCTCACTGACAGGGAGGTTATTGTTTGTTTCAATTCCGGATTGAGATCCGGTCCCCTCATCTATGAACTCTCCGCCCGAGAACCTAAGTCCAAGGCCGATTTGTACAACGTGGCTTATGCCATTGCTATGGCTGAGGATAAAAGCAAGAAAAGGGGATCTGACAAGGCGGAACCAGAAGAAGCAGCTGGCACTCGCCACAATGACAATGGGAATGGTAAGGGATCCAAGGGGAAGAATAGAACAAGAAGCACGGAAAAGCCTGAAGTATTTACCCCTCTTACCAAACCCATCACGGAGATCATGCAGCTAGTAAACCTTCCTCCACCCCGTCCACTGAGCAACAAACCCAAATTCCCTCGTGACACTTCCAAATTCTGTGATTTCCACAAGGACCATGGTCACAATACTGAAGGCTGTTACGCCCTCAAGAAAATGATCCAATGGTGGGTTGACGAGGGAAAGCTAGATCGCTACGTCATGAAGAAAGATGGCAAGCGAAAACGAAAGGAAGAGGAAAGTGAAGATGATGATAAAAGCGAAGAGGGAGAATAAAGGCCTCATAGGGCCAAGTTGCATGTGATCCGAGAAGAGACAGTCTCTACCAGACAGCTAAGAAACCAAATCCATGAACTAAGCAAAGTATACCATGTTCCTGCTTGGGTTCATAAAGCGGAAGAGGTCATTAGCTTTTCTCCTAACGAATTGGCAGGGAACCGTGCTGCCTGTGAACAACCCTTGGTGATAAAGGGTCGAATTGATAATATGGAATCTGAAAGACTACTTGTTGACACGGGGGCCTCCCGCGATATTTTGTATTATTCTGCCTTCCAACAGATGGGCCTGAAAAATACCGCACTGGAGCCTTATCACGGAAGGTTGGAAGGTTTCACCAACCATAAAGTTGGTGCCAAGGGAACTGTTGAGCTGGAACTGGAAATTGGCGAACATCCCTTCCGATCCACGGCTACCGTCACCTTCATAGTCATGGATCTAACAAGCGATTATCATGCAATACTGGGCATTCCAAGTCAAGAAAAACTTGGGTTGGTCGCCTCCCTCCCTCACCAACGAGTCAAATTTCCTACTCGTTCTGGAATAGGATGCGTGAGGGCGACCGCCAAGGACTTCTTGGAGCATGTCGTGAAGAGCCGGAAAAAATCTAAGAGCGTGGAGATAGACACCCCTGAGGACAATATCAAAATCTCTAAATCTCTGAAAACCACCCACACCAGCTCCAGGGTGGGCTACATCCTTGAGGTCCTAGATGAAGAGCATATGGTCCTAGAAATTGCAGCTGACCAAGGCATAGTTCCATCCGTCTCTGAGGAAGATCCCATTCTCGTCAACGGCCAGAACTCGAGGGCCAACCATGACTTGAGGACGGTCGATCCGCTCGACGTTGATGAACTAATTAAAGGAGAGGGCCTCAACGTGAATGACAATGAGGGTAGGAGAATTAGAGAAATCATTATCGAGTCCCTGGAATTTCGAGACGGTCCTAAAATGGAGCCTGTGGACGAACTGGAAGAGGTAGTCATCAACCCTGACTATCCTGAACAAAAAATCAAACTCGGGGGCCATCTATCTCCGGAAGAGAAGGAAGAAATCATCTCCCTCTTAAAAAACAGCCTCGACGTCTTTGCTTGGAGAGTTGAAGACATGAGGGGGACCAATGAGGAAGTAGCCCTCCACCGCTTGGAAGTTGATCCATTGGCAAAAACTATCTCACAGACAAGGAGAAATTTCGCAAGAGACAAAGAGGAAGCTATAAAGGAAGAGGTGCAAAAGCTACTTAGCGCCGGAATCATTCGAGAAGTAAAGTACCCCGTGTGGTTGGCCAATGTGGTGATGGTAAAGAAGCAAAATGGGAAGTGGCGAATGTGCATCAATTTCACCGATCTTAACAAGGCCTGCCCTAAAGATAGTTATCCTCTCCCCAGAATTGACAAGTTGGTTGACTCCATCGCTGGACACCGAACACTCAGTTTCCTAGATGCCTATTCGGGCTATCATTAGATCAAAATGGCAGAAGAGGACATCGAGAAGACGGCCTTCCAAACACCTGGGGGAAATTATTGCTATGTTATGATGCCTTTTGGGCTCAAGAATGCGGGTGCCACGTACCAATGGATGGTGAATCAAGTATTTGGCGCACAAATAGGTCGGAACATGGAGGCCTACATCGATGATATGGTCATTAAGACCAAGGAGGGCAGTCACACCCCTGACTTGGAAGAGACAATAAACAACCCCCGAGCCAACAACATGAAGCTAAACCTAAGTAAGTGTGTATTTGGGGTGACAGCTGGAAAGTTCTTGGGCTTCATGGTATCGCAAAGGGGAATTGAGGTGAACCCCGAAAAAATCAAGGCACTAATTGACATGAAGGAACCTACCAACATCAAGGAGGTTCAAAGATTAAATGGAAGAATAGCGGCACTGGGAAGATTCATAGCCAAATCCGCCGAAAAATCATTGCCTTTCTTCAAGGTTTTGAAGGGTACCAAGAACTTCTCCTAGACACCCGAATGCTCCGAAGCGTTCCTCTGGTTGAAGGAGTACTTGGGTTCCCCTCCCTTGCTTAGCAGTCCGATTACCGGTGAGATGTTGTATGTATTCCTAGCCGCCACTGATCATGCAGTCGCAGCTATTCTAGTTCGAAATGAAGAAGGAACGCAGAAGCCCGTCTACTATGTCTCCAAGGCATTATCTGTCGTAGAAAGCAGATATTTCAACGTGGAAAAGATAGCGTACGCACTAGTCATTGCCTCAAGAAAAATACGTGCCTACTTTTCCGCACATCCTATCACTGTATACACCAATGAACCATTGAAGAAGATCCTGCATAAGTTGGACGGCTCCGGACGTCTCCTGAATTGGTCTATCGCTCTACTGAGTTTGATATCACTTACCAACCAAGGAGGACCCTCTTGGCACAGCCTTTGGTTGACTTCATGGTTGAGACCGCCTTTATGGGTGAGCACCTCCCCACTTCCCGTAAACAAAATACTGCGGAAGAGGAAGAGTCTCCCATTGAACTCCCGTCCAACTGCTGGATCTTGTACACGGACGGATCAGCTACATAGGAAAGAAGCGGAGCTGGAGTTGTACTAGCAAGCCCGGAAGGAGAGTACACCATGCAAGACATCATCCGATTCAAGTTCCCTGCCTCCAACAATCAAGCTGAATACGAAGCTCTAATATTTGGTATCGAGTTAGCTTCCTTCTACGGGGCAACCAAGGTGGCGGCATTCTGTGACTCCCAACTAGTTGTTAAACAAGTAAAGGGAGAGTATAACACCCAAGACCCCACCCTTACCAAATATAGAGATCTGGTCCTAGACATGACGAAAAAGATGGAATTCTTTGAACTCAAGCAAATTGGCAGGGAAGACAACCAAATCGCAGACGTTCTATCTAAACTAGCGACTATGGATGTGTCTAAGTCCAATACCAATCCATACGTAGTTTTTGCTAAAGAACCTGCGTATGAAAAATTACAAATCATGCTCCTAGATGGAGAGAAGAGATGCTGGATCAATAACTACATGGACTACATCGAGAAGGGCCAACTTCCGGAAGATGAAGCACAAGCCAAACTTATCAAAAAGAGGTCCCCAAGGTTCGTTGCAATGAACGGAGTCCTCTACCGAAGATCTTTCACCAAGACCCTGCTAAGGTGTGTCTATCCTAAGAAAATTGAGAACCTCTTGGCAGAAGTACATGAAGGTGTTTGCGGCGGACACCCGGGGGCCAGAACCTTAGTTGACAAGATCATCTTGCTAGGTTATTATTGGCCAAACCTGAGGGAGGATGCGCACGCCTATGTTAAAAAATGTGACAAGTGCCAGAGATTCTTCGACATTCCTAGACTACCGACAGTTGAGCAAACACTTGTAATACCTACGTGGCCGTTTGATATGTGGGGGATCGACATCATCCGACCCTTCCCTCCCGCCCGTGGTAATTGCAAGTACGTGATAGTAGCTGTTCATTACTTCTCCAAGTGGATAGAAGCAAAGGCATTAGCCAAGATAACGGAAGAGAACGCAATCAACTTTGTCCACGACTACACCTGGTGTCGATTTGGCCTCCCCCACACAATTGTTTCTGATCATGGACTCCAATTCTCTATGGCATTCACAACAGATTTGGGAAGAGTCAAAGTCCTTCACGCAAAGTCATCAGTCAGCAGACCCCAAGGCAACGGTCAAGCAGAGGCTGCTAATAAACTGGTCCTAACAGCCCTTACTAAGAACCTTAAAGGACGCGAGGGCAGATGGTTGGACGAACTTCCCCTAGCTTTATGGGTTGTTCGCACAACCACCCGGGGGCCAACCGGGGAAACCCCATTCGCACTAACCTTCGGTTCTGAGGCTATGGCACCAGCTGAAATGGCCATCCCTACTGTGAGAAACTCCCATTACGATGAGCAAGTCAACAAGGTCAATAGGCTCCTAGACCTAGACCTGATAGATGAAAAATGACTAGCTGCGCAGATGAGGATGGTAAACTACAAACAAAGGACCAAGGCATATCATGACAAGAGAGTCATCAGAAAAGTATTCCAAGTAGGCGATTGGGTACTTAGAAAAATTGAAGCAACTGGTCGGAAGGCAGAACAAAACAAGCTCTTCCCAAATTGGGAAGGCCCCTATATCATCACTCAAGTCACTCGAGAGGGGACCTACAGATTGAAGACTAAGGAGGGGAAGGATCTCAAGCATCCATGGCATTCAGACAATCTTCAAAAATATTATCATTAGTCTATTTTATTTTGTAATAGATTAGTTTCCCGTTTTCAGTCTTTTACTTCTTAGTTTGATAGGATTGCAGTTCGATGTAATCACGTTTCAGTTTATGAAAGTAACTTCTTCCAACATGCAAGGCAACTGTCAACTCCTGACACAGACACCGGAAGACGAGGATCTTATCCCTGACTCTTCAAATCACGTGCCTTACGTCTTGACGAGGGTCCACCTCGACTCAATGACTATAGGCTCCTAACAGCCAACACGAGGATCCTCCCTCGACATGCTGGCTTACCTTACATCCTGACGAGGGTCCGCCTCGATTCAAGGATTACAAGGTTCAAACAGTCAAGACCGAGGACTTTTCCTCGGCCTATTGACTTGCCTCACGTCAAGACAAGGAAACACACCTTGTCACTACGACTAACAGGCATCACACGTCTAAAACTTGTGCACGAGTCATCTTCCTCGGCATAAGGAGACGGAAAAGAAGAACACCCAACAGTCAATGCCGAGGAGCTCCCCTCGGCTCATACGACTTGAAGCATAGTCAAGACCGAAGGACTCCACCTCGGCCTAACGACTTACTTTATAACCGGGAGACGAGGGACCTTCCTCGACTTCCTCCCAACAACAAGTCTTGTATTTGTACGTAGCCTACAAACAAGCATCCAAACGATTCATCAAAGCAACACAACATGAATTGAAACAAAAGGACTTTTTCATTAATATTCAAAAGGAAAATACAAGTCCTAACGCTATTACAACAAAAAAGAAAAAGAAAAAATCCTAAGTCTGTTGTGCATCCTCAAAGGGTTTCTCCAGAAAATCCTCCGTGGCGGCATCAGGGGGAGGGGGAATAGTTTGTTCAGTTCGTGAATCAGCCTCCTCGGTATCTTCTCCCTCGGCCTCGGCTTCCATCCCCTCATCTTCAATATCCTCCACCAAGGCTTGGAGATTGTCGGGATCAACGAACGGGGGCAACCAAGCCTCTCGGCCAGCCCGGGCATCTTCCCTGGCCATAATGTCCAAGTTGTGCTGAGAGAATGGAACAAGGTGATGAAAGGCCCTAGCTTCCTTGTCGAACTGATCCTGGCTGATCAGCCGAGCAATTTTATTCACATCGAAACCAATGGAGGAATCAGCCAATAGACGACGAGCCAGGTGTAGGTAGCCTTCCTCGAACATCGTGGCCGTCTTCGCATCCACGGCATCTTGGAAAGACCGGCTGGCCTTAAAATGTGCCACGGCTTCCTCTTCCCTAGAAGGAAGGGTGGATTCAAAACCCCGGCACTTAGCCTCGGCCTCCTCGGCCCTTACCTGGACCTCGGCCTTGAGCTTTTCCAGCTCAGCCAGCTCAGAGTTCTTTTGCCGAAGGGCTTCCTCGGCTTTTACGCGGGCCTCCTGGGCTTGCCCACGAGCCTCCTCGGCCCTCATTACCTCGGCATCTACCTTGTCCTGAGCCTCCTCGAGCTTGGCATCCTTGGCCTTCAACAGCTCGACCAAAGCTGCTTTCTCAACCTCAACCTTCTTCTGGGCGGCCCTAGCTTCATACAACTGCTTGTCCGTATTCTTAGACAGGACGTTCTCATAGGCCGTGACAGTAGCAAGCTGCAAGATAAATCAATGTCAGATATTCTGTCAAGTATAAAGTTATGAGATCAAAAGATACGAAACTAAGGATACAAGATAGTTACCTCGGCTATCAGAAGTCCCATACGACACAGCAAGTTTTCCTTGCTCGGCTTGTCTTGAACAAGCTCCTCATAAGCCTCTTCATCCAAGGCCCTTTGGACGGGAGCTCGGCTCAATCTCACTAGAGCACCCTTCCTGTTCTGCAAAGGGATGCCCCGCAAAGCTGGAACATTGGCCACCATTCGTCGAGCCAGCTCCTCAGCATCATCATAATCTTTGATGGTTTGAATAGTGAGAATTGGAGGAGCTTGGGGATTTGAAGGCTCCACAGCAGCTCGTTTGGACGAGGGCTCCTCGGCAGAAGCACCTTGGGGCCTCTTGGAGCCGGAACGCCGTTGGACGAGGTCAACGTCCTCGGCTGACAGGATGTCCGCCTCCTCCACAGCAACATGAACATGGGGGCTATGCCCCTCGGTAGTTGAAGGATTGTCTCGTTCCTCATAGGCCCCCTCCTCGGCTTCAATTTCCCCGTGCAATTTGACGGGGAGGGGTTGGTCACCCTTGGCACTCAGCAGGAGATTACGGCGGTTAGCCTCCTCCTTCCTATCTTTCAAGGCCGAGAGCTTGGTCTGACGCCTCCTCTGCTTAATCAAATCCACAGCACTCAGTTGCTCCATTGCTAACTCTGCTTCTTGCTCGGGGGATAAATCTGCAAAGACGAGGAAGATATGGTTACATTACGAAGAGGATTATAGCTAACAGTAAAAAAATACAAGTATCAAAGACGAGGGGACATCAGTCTCCCTCAAGCACTGATCCACGGGAACGAGCTTGCACCTCGCACAATCTTCATGAAAGACAAGGCCGGGGTGCGTTCTCTAGTCATTAAAACATCTCCCCCTCTTAACAGTAACGAGGGGAACCACCCCGTCTTTCGGCCCCGACATCAGTCCTGCCTGGACATAATAGCGGTCATCGAATTCTAAGGATGACCAGTCAAGGAGCCCGACCTCAGCAAATTCCTCGAGGCGCTTGATCAGGTCCTTAGTCCACCCATACTTTTGCACCGGACCCGACGAAGTTGGCACGTCATAAGGAGAGGGGAATTCCCGGCCTTGTCGGCTCACGACCCTTATCACATGGTTCTCCCAACCTCTCACTTTGCTAGACATAGGGAGGATAATCTTCGGATTCTTGGGATCACTCCATATGACGAGGAGGCGACTACTCTTCACATAAATGATCTGAAAGAAGTGACGGAAGGCTCCTAGGGTAGGCTCGTAACCTAAGCTACGGCAAAGCACAATGAAACTGACGAGGACCCTGGTCCCATTAGCCCCTAGCATGGCCGGGACGGCCCTCACGTCACCCAAGAATTCGTGTATAAAGGGATCTAAAGGGAGACGAAGTCCCTGTTGGAATTGCTTGAAGTAGAAATGGACGTGGTTATCATTGTAATAGAAGCTCTTCTCCTCGGCATCAGTGGCGAAAACGGGTTTGCCGATATAAGTTAGCCGGAACTCAGCCTTATCTACCCCGTACTTGGTATATAGTTTCTCCAACATGGGGTCCCCGGCCTTTGGTGGCCTTTCTCGGCCTCGTCCACCTCCTCGGACTCCCCTTCCTTGGCCTCTCCTTCCGTCAACTTGTTCGCCCTCCACGAAGGCATTGACAATTTTTGTAGACGAGGAGGCTTCACCCCCTCTTCCCGTCATATCTGCAAAAATGCCAAGGATCCAGAGTTAGTCATTATCCAAGGCCAGGATTATGACGGGGAAGAGGGATGCCCCTCCTCGTCATTAGAGTTAGGCCGAGGAGGGAGCCTTACCACTTAGACGCTCACGAGCTATGTGATCTGAGGACGGGTAGAACAACTTCATGTGCTCCATTATCTCGGCCCTATCCTCAAGCAAGACTATGCTACGGGATGAGGAATCAACCAGGTCTATCCTCGTACTGTCTGGGTATTGGATGAACATTCGAGTACGGCCATATTTTCTCAACATCTCTCCTATGTCAGCCAAAGTCAGCATCAACCATGGTCATCTCTCTCTCCGGTAAACCCTCAGATTGACCTTGTGGTATCCATAAATGAATCGGGGGGAATGATCCCAAGAACGAGCCATTTCTAAGGGGGAATCAAGGATCAATGGGGGAATTCATACAAGATTCAAAGAAAATCAAAGATTCAAAGAAATTCGAAAACTTCAAAAAGCTTCAAAAACTCAACAATGGCGGTTTTGACATCCAAATCCCTACCAAAACCCTAGAAATGGCAAAATTACAGACGAAAAGCATAAAGAAGGGGAGAAATGTATACCTAATGGCAGAAAATGTGGTCGAAATCAAGTGGGGAAATCAAGCACGCCGGAGAAACAAAGCTCGCCGGAAACTGGGTTCAAAAATCTCAAGAATTCGCCGGAGGGGTTTAACGCCTAAACCTTGCAAATACTCTCTCAATATCACAAAAGCTGAAAGGTTGAAATGAATAAGAAATTTGGTTTTATACTCACCAAACCCAGGTCAAACCCGAAAGGGAAACGGGTTAACGAGTATGGCGCCCTAGCATTAATTGCCAGTAACAACTACCAAGGCGTGTCAGACTTGGGGGCCCACATCTCATCATCATGGCGATAACCGGTGGATAATGAAACGACACCCAAATTGAAGAGTCTCCGACGCGTGGCAAACCTTTTCGTATTCACATAGCCGAGGACGAGATGACTTTCTCCTCGTCCTAGGCCGAGCTAGAAAGTCGGGGGCTACTGAACAGTATAATTCGAGATACGAACATGGGCTTATCCTGGTCAGGCCCAAGTGGATTGGGCTATAAACATAATCCATGCACGAGTTACGAGAAGCAACCATGGGCTTCCTCGGCCACGTACTTCGTCATCAACAAGGCTAATCTAGGTCCAACACGCAAGCAGAATATGCCCCAACTATGAATGGCGAGGATACCTCCCTCGTATGCCGAGATCATCTCCATATAGGACGAGGTGACTTCCTCGGCCTTAACGTTGACAACGGGCTCCCTGTATTCTTGTTTCCTCCCCGACGCATCATGGACTGAGAAGGTCATGAATGACGAGGAGAGAAAAGTTCTCACCTCGGCATATCTCCATATGACGAGGAGAGAAAATCAGTCACCTCGGCATTTCTCCATGCAGGCAGATCTCTACCGAACGAGGAGAATCATTCGTTTATCTCGACCTAATGTGCAAATGACGAGATAAGGAAATCAGTCTCCTCGGCTTACCGGCGAGCAGTTATAACAATCCTATTCAAACAAGGATTCAGCAGTTACAATCTTATCAGAATTGTAACCACCTCCTACAATACCAATCAAATAAGGATTCCTTAACAGATATAATCTTCCTAAGATTATATCTTATCTCTTTACAGTTCAAGGTCAACATGGATTCTGTCACTCCATCCCTATAAATACAAGCCATATATCACATTATTTGGTACGTTACTTTTTACATACAGAAACTCTGTCAATTTAGTTTCTCATATCAAAATCGTGGACTTATTCTCACGCCGAAGGGCCTTCATCGGTCAAGCCCCGGCTTAGTTTACGTGTTTTCCCTTATTTTTAGGCCTAGCAATCGCCGGAGCAAACGATCGCTTGGATTTGGGCTGATTTGACAATTTTGGCATCATCAATCGGTTTCATGACCTGCCAATAATTTCAATCATGGTCATGAATCTCCTATTTCCTGATTTCTTCCTTCTTCTTTTCAATTTACCTTTTGTCCCCATATTTTAACAGTGGCATTAACTTAGCGATATAGATAGATACGTTTTTCTTTAAATTTTAATATAGGAAGTAATCCTATAAGGCTATATAATATGTAAATAATAGAGAAACTATTTAAATAATTTGTCCTTTATTATGATGATGTTAATGGCTGTTGAATGTGATGACTCGATGTCCTGTCAAAGGGGTCGGCGCCTTCCGCGCTGACGTGTAGACTGGTGACGGGCCTCAAAGGGGGGTGCGGGGCGGTATGGATTGTGAAACATCAGCAAAACGTGGATCTTCAGCAGCGTTGAAGCGGCCGCCTGGCATCGCATGAGGCGTGCACCTCGAAGACAGCAACTTGGCTTGTGCTCGAACAAGTCCCAGGCGGGCGCATGGTTTTTGGCGAGGCGGGCGCCTGGGCTCCAGAGGCTGTTCCAGTTGTCGAAGCGACGCGAGGCTGGCGCCTGGAAGAAGGTCAGGCGGGCGTCTGGGCTGTCGGGCTGAAGACGTTTTGCGGGCTTTTTATTTTCGTTTATCTTAGTTGTGGGGCTAGGGTTTGTTTGCTTAGTATATAAGGATTGTAACCCTATGTAAACAATATGAATTATTGCACAGAATAATAGAAAAGTGGCAGCCGAAATTCATAACCCCAATTCGATCTCTTTCTCTTTCGATTCCCAAATTGCTTTTGTGTTTTGTCAATTGCTTTCGTTGCATTGCACAACAATGGCTTTGTTAATGCTAATGGAATTGTATAATCTTTTAGACCAATGGTATAATAACACAACGAACTATATGCAATTAAATATTACGAGGATGTCTTAATGGCTCAGCACGTAGTGGTTGAATATACACTAATTTCAATCATTTTCCAGTTGTCATCTTTGGAGTATTATAATTTTTTATTAACAATTTTGTCATCTTATAATGATCTGCTCCTTATACAAGAGAGTAGACTTATGATTGTAGTAGGAAAACGACAATAAAACTACCAGTACAACAACCTCATGTCTTTCTTTAAATATATTTTTGAATAAAATAATTTTACAATGGATAATACTAGAAACACAAAACAAAATATCATCACAAAAAATTGAATACAAAATCATTTTTCATGATTTCTTTAAAGTGCGACATTCATAACCGAAGCAATAAATAAAATATCGTCACCTTATTTTATATCCAACTTGTTGTGACCATATGTCTTGTTCTTTCACAACATAGTATTCATGTAGGTATACATATATATTTAATAAATCTATATTATAAATCACACCATTGTTTTGAACAGTGGTGTGAATAGTTCCATCCGCGAAAATGATCATTTTGCCCTCACTATTCACTCTCTTTCCCATTTCGCCCTTAAAAAAAAAATTAAATTAAATTAAAAAAAAATTGAAAATTATTATTTAAAAAAAAATAGTTTTAAAAAAATGTGGCCTTGGACACGGGCATATTTAAAAAAAAAATAAATTAAAAAAAAAAATTTTAAAAAAATAAATAAAAAATGTGGCCTTGGACACGGGCTTAGGCTAGTTAAATGATATTCACGCCCTAAAAAAAATTCCATGCATTCTCATTGACTTTTTAAAATTATTTTCGCTGAAGTCCGAAATGTCTCCATCTATTATTAATGATTGGAAATGAAGGAGTTTTTATCAAAAACTATCTCAAAAAAAAATGTTATATACAAAAAAAAAATATGTAAATTGTGATATTACAAAAAACTACTTTTTTTGTCTTTTCAATTAAAACAACTGATAAATACATTTGTCATTGATAAATGCATTTATCAGTTGTTTATAATTGATAAATTCATTTATCAGTTTTTTACAGAGTATTTTGTGCTTGATTTTTTTGTTAAACAACTTTTTGGTTAAACAACTGACAAATGCATTTTACATTGATAAATGAATTTATAAAACGCAAAAAAAAAAAGGTAGTTTTTTGTAATATTTAAAGAGTTTATTGTAATATCTAACTTGTGTGAATTTTTTTGTAATATCAATCTTTCAAAAATAGTTTTTGGTAAATTACCAAGAAATAAACTCACATTGTTAATTGTTGTATGCATCACATTCTAAATACTTTTCAAACATTGACTTCTAAATCTCCCCAAATTTTCAATTCCACAACTTCATTCTCTCCCAAAAACTTAGGAAAGAGTTTCGTGTTTGATCTTAATCGTTCCATTGAGCATATATTAGAAAGAAATTATAGAGCAAAAATGTTTAGTTTATTCATCAATCAATTGAGTATTTATACAAACTTGTAACAACCTTATATAACTGAGATACTTAACTTATGTTATTTACATTTAACTCCACATCCTCAGTATTTGCTATATTGACACTTTGCACCCCTGAAGTTGTGCTATCGTCAACTTCATTCATATCTTTATCATCCCTCCTCAAAGTGAAAGAGCTGAACAGGTTCAGAACATTCAACTTGGCTAAAAGAAATTGAAGCTGAGTAGAAGAAAGTGCCTTTGTGAACAGATCCGCAAGTTGCAATTTAGTAGATACATAGGCAGTTTTAATAACCCCAGAAGCAATTTTCTCTCTAATCAAATGACAGTCTATCTCAATGTGTTTAGTACGTTCATGAAACACTGGGTTGGAGGCAATATGTAGGGCTGCCTGATTGTCACAAAACAAATTAGCAGGTGTCAAACCAGTGAAACCAACCTCAGTAAGTAGAGAAATAATCCAAGTAGCTTCACAACTTGCAGAAGCCATGCTTCTATACTCGGCCTCAGCTGATCTGATCTGGATACTGTAGTTTGTTTCTTAGCTTTCCAAGAGATAAGAGAGGAACCAAGAAATATGCAGTAGCCAGACAATGACTTCTTTGTAGTGGGACAAGAAGTCCAATCAGCATCACAAAAGATTCGAATGTTAAACTGAGTAGAAGAGGAATAGAACAACCCTTGACCAGCAGAACCTTTAAGGTATTTAACCAACTTTAAGGCTGCATCCCAGTGAGGAACTCTAGGAGAACTCATGAACTGACTGAGAATATGGACACTGTATGATAGATCATGTCTGGTAATAGTTAGGTAGATTAACCTCCCAACTAATCTCCTATATTGCTCAGGGTTAAAAAAGAGAGCACCATTGTCAGCAGCCAAAGAATGGTTTTGATCCATGGGCAACTTGGAAGGTCTGGCTAACATAAGACCAGTGTCATCAATGATATCGATAGTGTATTTTCTCTAATGAATGCAAATACCCTTAGTTGACCTGGCAATATCAAGTCCAAGGAAGTACTTCAAAGGACCTAAGTCTTTGATCTTGAACTGAGATAAGAGATAGGTTTTAATATGAGCTATTGTGTTAGGACATGACCATGTGACAATAATGTCATCCACATACACAATTAGAACACTGAATGCAGATGTAATTTTCATGTAAAATAAGGTGTGATCATTTTTGAACAGAGTGAACCCATAGGTAAGCAATGCAGTGGACAATTTAGAGAACCATTGCCTAGGAGCTTGCTTTAACCCATACAAAGAGTTTACCAACTTGCAGGCCAACTGTTGATTTGGGAATTGTTGGGATATTGATTCAGGTACAGAATATCCCTTAGGAAGGTTCATAAACACTTCTTCTCACCTTGCAGAAAGGCATTGGTGACATCCATTTGATCCAAAGTCCAATGTAAAGCACTAGCTAAGGCAATCAAAATTATAACCGAAGTCATTTTAGCAATTGGTGCAAATGTTTCAAAGTAATCAAGACCCTCAGTTTGTGTAAATCCTTTGGCAACCAACCTTGCTTTGTGCCTATCAAGAGTACCATTTGGCTTAAACTTAAGTTTGTATATCCATTTGCACCCCCCCCCCACAAGCTTTTTATCAGCAGGTAAAGGTTGAACAACCCAAGTGTTATTTTGTTCTAAAGCCTGAATCTCAATAGCCATTGCTCTGCACCAGTTGGGATCCTTTATGGCTTGCTTATATGAAGATGGCTCAAAGAAAGAGGACATATTACAGATATAAGAGAAATAAGGAGAGATTCGAGAATAAGAGACTGAAGGAGAGTGACTTACCAGAGAACAAGAACTTGAGGGATGTGTAAAAGAAGAAGGAAGACCATTATAATCTTTATATTTGACAGGTATATGTCTAGTTCTTGTAGGTCTAGTATGAGAACTTGAGGGGATATGATCTGTGCAATCTATAACATGAGGGGATACATGTGGAGTATGAGTATCAGATAAGGGAGATAAAGTATCATTAGCAGAAGGAGGACTTGTAGTATCAGTTGTACCATAGTCAGAATAGTCAAAGAACTCAGAACAAGTGAAAAAGGAATTATCAGGAAACATGGGAAGAGAGGAATCAGGTATAGAAGAATGAGCTTGATGAAAAGGAAATTGGTTTTCATAGAAATGAATATTCCTGGAGTAGAAAATTTTATGGGAATGAAGATCATAAAGCATGTATGCTTTCTTTCTACTAGAATAACCAAGAAAAACACACTTGGATGACCTAGGGGAAAACTTATCTCTGTGAGAAACAATAGTGGATGCAAAACAAAGACAACCAAAGGGTTTCAAATGGCTGTAGGAAGAAGTTGTACCCAAAAGGACCTCAAACGGACTTTTGAAATTGAGAGTGGCAGTAGGCAGCCTGTTAATTAGATATGTGGCAGTTAAAACACAATCCCCCCAAAATTTGATAGGAACATGAGACTGATATTTCAGGGCTCTAGCAACCTCTAGTAAGTGCCTATGTTTCCTCTCTACCCTCCCATTTTGTTGAGGAGTTTCAACACAAGAACTTTGTTGTTCAATTATAAGAGAAAGGAGATAAGAGGTAGTGTCATTATTGAAGAATTCTGACTCATTGTCTGATCTAGTCTGTTTAATTAAGGTATTGAATTGATTCTGAACCATGGCTATAAAGATTTTGAAATAAGAGAGGACTTGAGATTTGGATTGTATGAGATATATTCAAGTAGTCCTAGAAAAGTCATCAAATATAGTAAGGAAAGAATGATGACCTAGATATGTGGCACGACTATATGGACCCCATGCATCATAATGAATGAATTCAAAAAGAATAGTGCAATGAGACATGCTTAAAGGGTAAGGGATTCTAGTCTGTTTTACAAAATGACATATGTCACAGACATGAGATTTATTGATGTCAATAGATATATCATGAGATACATGTTTGAGAGATGACATTGAAAATTGACCAAGTCTCATATGCCACATATCACACTTAGATTGTACATTACAAGAGACAGTAGGAGTCACATTAGACAAAGAACTAGTAGAAAATACAAATTTATAAAGGCCTCCTTCTTGTTTGCCAATCCCTTTCACTGTCTTGCTGTGTAAGTCCTGAAAAAGGCAATAACAAGAGAAGAACAGAAGGCAATAGTTGTTGTCACTAGTCAATTTACTGCCAAAAATCAAGTTAAAGTGAAAGGCAGGAATATATAAGACATTGGAGAGTGTAATATGATAGGATAGAGTAGCATTGCCTTTATGAGTAACAGGAGACTTGTGTCCATTAGGCAGAAGAATGAAAGAATTGATTAAAACAGGATTTTCAAGGAGTGAAAGGTTAGAAGTGATATGATGTGAAGCTCCAGTGTCAATTATCCAATCATGAGATTTATGCATCGCAAATTGAGACAGACAGATTGAACTAGTAAGACTTGGGAGTTCAAGATTACCTGAGGATTGAGAAGAATCATTATTTTGCATATATTCAAGGAACTTCTCCAAAGGACCAGGAATAACACTGATATCTGCAATAACATTGCGGGCAAAAACCTTGGAAGGACCATCGTAGGCTGGAACTTAGGACTTCCCAAACTTAGGCATTTTTGTTGGATCAGGTTTGACTCCATAAAGTTAGTGCCACTCAGGAAAACCATTAATAAAGAAGCATGTGTCCTTGATGTGACATGTTCCTCCACAGTGATCACAATGCAGATATGCTTTAGTATTGTTCTTCTCATTCCTCTTACTGTTGAAAGAGGGTCGTGGATTGTTCTTCACCATTAGAGCAGCAGCATGGTCAGAGATAGAGGAAGAAGGGAAACTAAGAGAGCAAGACCTTTGCCTCTCATCTTGAGTAATAAGAGCTAACACCTAGTTCATGTTAGGTATAGGATTCATTGCTAAAATTATACCTCTAATAGAGGTGTATCCATCATTAAGGCCCATCAGAAATTGAGTGATTTTGGTAAGCTCATTATGATCTTGAATCTGTTGCTTAGCTCCACAATTGCAAATGCACAAACACTTAGGAGTATTACTAACATTCTTCAGTTCATCCCATAGACCACGAAACTTAGTAAAATAAGCCGAGACAGACATTGATCCTCGAATGAGAGAAGAAATTTCTTTACGAATGTGATAAATCTGTGGAGCATTGCCATGCATAAATCGATTGGTCAAATCAATCCAGATTTCATGAGTTGTGGCTAAGTAAACCACACTCGATCTAATTTCAGAACTCAGAGAGTTCAATCCAACTTATAACCATTTTATTACACCTATTCCATGCCATCAGATACCTCGATTGGGAATTAGGTCGTATATTTGAGCCATCTACCATACCTAACTTTGTTTTTGAAGATAGAGAAACAATCATTCCGCACTTCCACCGATTGTAATTGAAATCAGTTAATGATTCAGAGACGAGGACCATACCTTGATGGTCGTTGGGGTGTAGAAACAGTGGATGTGCGGGAGATAATTGAAGAACTGAATCTGTCATATCATATGCATCGTCACCGATTGTCGTCGGAGATACATGAATTTCGTCGGTCGTCGCCATTATTGTCGACGATTTGGAAGTAAATTGAAAAAGTAATTTGAGATTATAGCCGAAGAAGAATCATGGAAATGAAAGTGAAAGTAATCTGCTCTGATACCAAGAAAGAAATTATAGAGAAAAAATGTATAGTTTATTCATCAATCAATTGAGTATTTATAAAACTTGTAACAACCTTATAACAACTTTCTCATAACTGCCTAACAACTTTATATAACAGAGATACTTAACTTCTGTTATTTACATTTAACTCCACATCTTCAGTATTCGTCAACTTCATTCATGTCTTTATCAATATTGTAATAGCAATAGGGAACTTTCGTCCTTATACATACGAATCATATATATAATAAAGCAAAGGCCTCGCCTTTTGAGACACGATCAAGTTATATACATTTATATAACTTGAGAAAAACAAATTCTTGTGTTTTTATTCCGCTGCAATTTCTATGAAAATTGTTTTCAAACTCGGCTATGGGTGTGTTATCTAAAGTGTTATCGTTGGTACTACCAACACTTTTGATAACGCTTCCTGAAAACAGGTTATTGACACTTTCAGATTTTAATCAAAATTTAGGTGGGGTGGGGGGGCAAGGTTACCATAATTTCTTTTCTTTCACAAAACCGCAAGGACTAAAGTTCTATTTCTGAAAAGTTCAAGGGGTCAGTTGACCCTCTTGCCCTATACTGTCTATGTCCCTGAATACAGAGACCCGTCACTGAGTGACATGTCTGTCACACCATTAGCTTCAACAAAGCAATGAAACCATGGCTCTAAGGGAAGGTTTCAGCATTCATTATTTGGGCAAGTTTTATTTTGTGCTATGTTGGATGTGATGGACTGCGGGCCTTTTGTTTCCTTTATTAGTTCGGACTAGGGTTTGTTTCTTAGTATATAAGGTTGTAACCCTAACATGTAACTAGACTGATTATTGCACGGAATAATAAGAGGCGGCCGAAAGTTCATAACCCCCAAAAATTCGATCTCTCTCTTTCATTTCCCAATTGCTTTTGTGTATTGTTATTGTCAATTGCTTCCGCTACGTTGCACAACAACAGGTATCAGAGCCTGGTTGCGATGGCTGGGGTTAATTCTATCACTGTGAAGTCCGACGTTCAGAAGTTTGATGGGCATGGAAACTTTGCGTTGTGGCAGAGGCGGGTGAAGGATTTTCTGGTTCAAGCAGGCTTGGGAAAAGCTCTTCGATATTCGACTAAACCCGATGATATCGAAGGACCATGGAAGGAGCTGCAAGAACGGGTTGTGTCTTCAATACGGCAGTGCCTTGCGGATGAGGTGGTGTATCATGTGATTGATGAAGAATCACCAACGAAGGTTTGGGAGATCTTGGAGGCCAGGTATATGTCGAAATCCTTGTCGAACAAGTTGCATCTTAAGCAAAGCAAAGGTTGTATGGGCTTAAGATGGTGGAGGGTTCAGACCTCGATTCTCACATCCACACGTTTAATCAAATACTCAATGATTTGGTTAGGGTGGAGGTGACATTCGAGGAGGAGGACAAGACTTTGATGTTGTTGAACTCGTTGCCTACTTCTTCAAACATACGAAAACCTTATTACTACGTTAACGTGGGGGAAGGATACTTTTGCAACCGGTCACAGAAGCTCTTCTAGCTTTTCATAAACTGAAGAAGTCCGTTGATGAACCTGTGGGTGAAGGGTTATTTGTGAAGGAGAATCAGGAACGTGGGAGAACCCAGTCCCGGGATAATTCGCAAAGGCAGAATTCTCGTTCGCAGTCAAGAAAAAAGTATAAGGGGAATTGTTTCAAGTGTGGGCAGAAGGGGCACAAGAGGCAGGATTGTCCGGAGAAGGGGAAAGGTAAAGCAAGTTCTTCAAAGTCAGTTAATATGGTTGAAGATTGCTCGGATGATGTGGATGGTGATATGCTCACGACTTCATCATCTGTAGAGCACCCGACAGATTGCTGGATTCTGGATTCAGCATGTTCTTTTCATGTGACGGCGAATCGTGATTGGTTCGATACCTACAGGTCAGTTAATTCTTTCTTTTTTTTTTTTTTTGAAGGGGATCTACACATTTCACCGCTCCCCCCTTGATGCACTTCACAGAGGCGCCTAGCTATGCTAGGGAGGGCAATGTCATTCCCTCTAACCACTGGTGGGGGAATCGAACCCGTGACCTCCAGGTTGGAAGCCATGAACTCTAACCATCAGGCTTAGACCCCGCGTGCTACATGTAAAATTGCCGGCATAGGAACTGGTAATGGTGCTACATGTAAAATTGCCGGCATAGGAACTATAAGAATTAAAATGTTTGATGATGTGGTTAGAACGTTATGTGATGTTAGACATGTACCAGAGGTTTCTAAAAATCTTGTTTCATTGGGTACCTTGGATGCAAACGATTTTACCTATAAAGCTCAAGGTGGAGTCTTAAAAGTTGTTAAGGGTGCTATGGTGGTGATGAAGGGTGAGAGGGGCTCTAAAAACATTTACAGGTTGCTAGGGAGCATGGTTATAGGTGGAGTAACATCCGTAGAATCTGAGGTAGATGTTGATACCCTTCTATGGCATATGCGGCTAGGCCACATAGGTGAAAGGGGGATGCGTGAACTTCATAAGCGCAAGTTGTTGAAGGGTGTGAAGACTTGCAAACTTGAGTTTTGCAAGTATTATGTTCTTGGAAATCAAAACAAGGTGCAATTCAAGACGGATAAACATACAACAAAGGACATCCTCGACTATGTTCACTCAGATGTGTGGGGGCCCGTTAGAACAGAATCAAGAGGTGGACATTATTACTTTGTCACGTTCATTGATGATTTTTCGAAGAAGGTTTGGGTTTACTTCACGAGGCACAAGTCATAAACTTTTGAGAAGTTCAAGGTGTGGAAAGCTGAAGTGGAAAATCAAACAGGGAGAAATCAAGTGTTTGAGAAGTGATAATGGGACAGAGTACACAGATGGCGAGTTCAAGAAGTTCTGTCAAGAGCATGAATGGTGTGGATGAAAGGATGAATAGATCTATAGTGGAAAGGGCTAGGTGTCTACGATTCAATGCAGGGTTGGCGAAGAATTTTTGGGTTGATGCGGTAAGTATGGCATGTTTCTTGATAAACAGGTCACCTAGGGCTTCATTGGATAACAGGTTTGCAGAGGAGGTATGGACGGGTAATGAGGTAGACTTCACCGATATCCGAGTGTTTGGGTGTCCATCCTATGTGCATATTTCTGGTGAAGAGAGGTCGAAGCTTGACCCAAAGTCAAAACAGTGTCTTTCTCGAGTATGAAACAGGTGTAAAAGGATACAAGTTTTGGGATCCCAAGTCAAGCAAAGTGGTGATCAGTAGGGACGTGGTCTTTGTTGAAAAGGCTATGTTGAAGTGTACTCAAGATGATAAAGAGAAGGTGCCAGAAAACAAAGGAAGCGATAAGCAGATTATTGAGGTGGAGTTACATGAGGATGAAACTGATACGGATCTCACTCTTCCGGATTCAGAGATAACTACACATGAAACTGAAGAGGCTAGTACTTCAGTTGGGAGACCTAAGAGAGTAATCAAACCACCTGTCAGGTATGAGTTTGTAGACATGGCTTCATATGTTCTTGTTCTTAATAGTGGAGACCCAAATTCTTTTCAGGAGGCAATAAATAGTCCTGAAAAGGATAAGTGGGTAACGGCTATTATGGCAAAGGAGATGGAGTCATTGTATAAGAACGATACATGGGATTTGGTGAAGCTTCCTAAAGGGAAGCGTGCTATCGGTTGCAAGTGGATTTTCAAGCGTAAAGAAGCGGTATCAGAAAAAGAGGGGGAAAAGTTCAAGGCTCGATTGGTAGCAAAGGGATACTCGCAGCGAGAGGGGGTGGATTATAATGAAATTTTTTCGCCTGTTGTGAGACACACTTCCATTCGAATTATTTTGGGTCTTGTAGAGCATTATGATTTGCTGTTGGAACAAATGGATGTGAAAACTGCGTTCCTAAACGGTGAGTTGGATGAGCAGATTCTCATGGAGCAACCACATGGATTCACGGAGCCCGGACAGGAGCGTTTGATTTGTAAATTGAAGAAATCACTTTATGGGCTGAAGCAATCTCCGAGATGGTACACAAGATTTGACTCCTAAATGGACAAGAGGTGTGAGTATGATTGTTGCGTTTATGTGAAGGGCCTTGATGATGGCTCATATATTTTTCTGCTACTTTACGTGGATGATATGTTTATCGCGGGTAGAAGAAAGAACGAGGTCAATCAGTTGAAGGCCTTGTTAAGAAAAGAGTTTGACACGAAGGATTTGGGGGAAGCCAAGAAGATTCTTGGGATGGAGATTCGCCGAGACAGGAAATATAGGAGATTGTGGTTGTCTCAAGCCGGCTACGTGGAGAAAGTGTTGGAGAGGTTCAATATGCGGGATGCAAAACCTGTGAAAACACCATTGGCGAGTCACTTTAATTTATCTGCCTCAGATTCCCCGAGTTCGACCGAAGAAATTCAGGGTATGTCAAAGGTTCCCTATGCAAGCGCAGTGGGATGTCTCATGTATGTTATAGTTTGCACTAGGCCAGATTTGGCGCAAGCTATTAGTGTGGTTAGCAAGTATATGGCGAATCCGGGTAAACAGCATTGGGAAGCAGTTAAGTGGGTTCTCAGATACTTGAAGGGCACTATGGGTTATGGCATTATGTTTGAGGGAAAGAGTGAGGAGCTTTCTGTTGTGGGGTATGTAGATTCCGATTATGTAGGTGACTTGGATCGGAGGCGGTCGACTACGGGTTATGTGTTTACACTCGCAGGTGGACCCATATGTTGGAGGTCTATGATTCAGTCCATTATTGCATTGTCTACAACGTAAGCGGAGTACACAGCTGTTGAAGCTGCAAAGGAAGCCTTATGGCTTCGGGGCTTAGTTAAGGAATTGGGTATTCAGCAAGGTGGAGTGAGGTTGCTTTGTGACAGTCAAAGCGCGATCTTTCTAGCGAAGAATCACATTTATCATCAACGGACGAAACACATTGATGTGCGGTTTCACAAGATCCGGGAATTGATTGATATGGGTGAGGTTGTGTTAGAGAAGGTTCACACCGCAGAGAATGTTGCTGATATGTTGACAAATCCGGTTACTACTGACAAGTTCAAGCATTGTTTGGATTTGTTGCACATCTCTAGCTGTTAGAGATGGGGAGGTTCGATGTCTACACAGGATGGTTCGGGTATTGGTTCCTTGTATCTTCTGTTGGGTTGGGTGAATGCTCGCCAAGGTGGAGATTGTTGGATGTGATGGCTCGATGTCCTGGAAAGAGGCCGCGCCCTCCCCGCGATATGGACTGCTGGCTTTTTTGTTTCCTTTATTAGTTCGGACTAGGGTTTGTTTCTTAGTATATAAGGTTGTAACCCTAACATGTAACTAGACTGATTATTGCACGAAAGTTCATAACCCCCAAAAATTCGATCTCTCTTTCGATTCCCAATTGCTTATGTATTGTTATTGTCAATTGCTTCCGCTGCGTTGCACAACACGCTAACATTACATAAAAAGGCAAAAAATGAACCTAGTGTTTGGGTTTTTTGGGGGGTTATCTCACCGTATTAGCGGTAATAACATGGGGAGAATATTCAACACACAAACAATACGAAAGAAAAAACTCAAGATTTGGTAGTCAAGATCATCAACATACGACTACATAGGGGGGATGCCAAGCTGGAATATGCACTATAATCAATATATATAGTGGTTACAACTTTGCACATGCAATCACTAATATTTAAGCATTACTACTCTTCATGAACAACCCTCTCATATATATCTCCTCTCCTCCAAGATAAACACACACCTCGATCATGGCCAGGGTTGCAGGAGGTGCCCCTCATGACATATCTTAGGCCTCCTTGCCCTCTCCTTAACACTATTTGTGGCTCTCTCTTGTGTATGCTAGCTATCTCCGTCAAGCACGTAATACAATGGTCGAAACTATATTTATATAGGTGTACAAGAAGCCCTAAATATGTTCTGAGTATGAATCCCTACTGAAAAAGGGAACAAAATAATGATTTTTCGGACCTATGCGCCCTACAATTTAGGCCTCATATCACTTTGGTTGCGTCCAGTTTGCTATGCGGCCTACGACCTAGGTCTCGTAGCTCTGCCAAAATTCCTCGGCAATTCTGGACTCCTGACGAACGTCGAAAACGTCAAAAATAATTTCCAACTCAACTATCTACAAGTGATTTGTAAATAGGGTAAGTCGGGTCGAACCTCAGAGACACAAAGTTTAAAGTGTGAAAATTACTGCTATAACAAAAGTTTGTAAAGTGAAGAATTTGTTGATTTGTTTAAGACTAATATGGTTGCAAAAATTAAGTAAAAATAATTATAAAAGAGAATTCAGTAATAAGGAGAAAATTCCCGGAATTGGCTTCACAAATTATGTTCAAATTTCACAACTCATCAATCAAAGTGCATTTGGGGTTTTGTTCTTACGAAAATATGATTGGGACACTTCAGCGGGTGATTTGCAATCAAGTGTTCCCAATTAATCTACTCCCTTGGCCCGTTCGTAGATTAATTAGAAACCCGTTAAACTCAAGAACACAAAATAAACCACAATTCATATGAATCTTTTGGCGAGGATTCGACAAATTGTGAAAATCAAGCCAAGACTAATTTCAATTGTAAATTTGGCGGTTTACAATTGAAATTCTAAATAACTCAAGAACGATTATTTGATCAAGACAAAAGTTCTAAAATTCCATCGAAAACAACTTGATAAACCCAAGTACTACAAAGATAAAGATGAAAAGTAAAACTTAAAACATAAAATGTTACCTCCAATTCCAAGAATCAAATGTTTAGCTTTCCATGAAAATATGAACACCAAGAAAAAAAATGAAAATAAAATAAGAAAAATGTAAAAAGAAAGAAAATAATAAGAATGATAACTGATAAAAAGAGTAGTGTTCCACCCTTTTTAATACCCCACGGCAGCCATTTCAATTCCTAGGTAACAGTCGCCATTTAATTAAGATTCTTAATTAGGATTAAACCAAACTAAGCCCAAGCCCAACTGATTTCCTCCTTGGCCCAACTCCTTGCAATCCCTCGGCCATGCATTCTTCATGGCCCTATCCTTCGGCCAGGCTTTGAAATCCTTGGCCACATCTTGGCCACATTTTGTACCAAGTAGTACTCGGTTCGTCCCATAATTGCAACGTCGTCGTTTTTCACATTTTAGACATTATAAAAATTCTGTAGCACTTTCCTTGAACTTCCAAAATGGCACAAAATGCTTCGAATTCGCTCAATCTCCACTTGGACCCTGAAAACTAGAAAAACACTAAAAACACCCATTAAAAGACACAAAACTCAAGGATTAAGCACATAATAAGTTTATAAAGTATTAAATGGATGAGTGTAAAACTCACTCATCAAATACCCCCAAACTTATACATTTGCTAGTTCTCGAGCAAACAATAAAATAAACTATAAACAATATAAAACTAAACAGACACAAAAAAATAAAAACAATTACTCTACCAAATAATTAACTATGTCCTCCATTCTTGAATGTTCCACAATTGCCACAAATCACAAAATACCATCAACCGCAGGATAAGACTTTCCACAATGCAAGTATCAATATATTTTTCATTAATTATAGCATCTTACTTAACCATTATAATTACACCATAAATCTCAATGCAAATATCATCTCTCCCTTTATTCACAACCAAGATCCATTTTTACAAAGCTAAGTACACCAATCATCTTTTATTTTATTGACTTTATCTACAAACAACAACATTTTTTCAAAATCAAAGCACAAATACTCCCATGAATTTTCTCAATTTAACAACCACTTACACCCCCCCAAACTTGTTCATTTAAGCACATTTCAAGATCATCTACCGTTCAAGTAGGGAACACTGTAGCAGCGAACTCCATGCCCCTAATACTAAGTAGAGATTTATTTAAAGGCTTTGAGAGTTAGCCACTTCGGTATCGAGCTTGGTACAGACCATCACGGCGGTAAAGCTCTTCCTCCATAACGCTACTGCATACCCAGAAATCTGGTTAAGCTAGAATAATCCCTAACCAATTAATCTACACGTCTGGAGGTTTCACCGAGTATAAATTGCATTGCCATTGCTCTCATTTCCCTTTTTTCTTTTTTTTTTCTTTCTCAAGATAACAAGGGGGGTTCCATTCACAACCAAGGAGTATTCATCTTACAATTCGCCTAATGTTGCTATTTGATAAACAAATTCACTAACTCAAAAGATGATGGTGTACTCTAAACATTATAAAAATGGATCAAAATTATCAACAAAGAGCATATTTCCAAGAATACACAAAACTGCAACTAAGAGATTTAGGACACAATTATAACTCTTAAGTAATGTACCACAATTAACCAAAAACATACCAAAACTTGCATATACAAATTATCACACCACATTATCCTCCTTAGCGGTCACAAAAGATCACATGCAATTATGAAAACACCAAGAATGCTAACAAAACACTATATAAGAAAAGGACATAGCTAACTTCTTTTTTTTCATTTTTTTCCAAAATTTTCATTTTTTTTTTTTTTTCTTCATTTTTTTTTTCAATTTTTTTTCTACTAATAATAAACTAAATTAACTTACCTAAAAAAACTAACACTAAGTATATACATTTTCCACTCCCAAACTTAATATGCACATTGTCCCTAATGTGTACAAAAAAAAAAAAAAAAACAAAAAAAACAAATATAAATAAAAAGAATAATATACTTACAACGTTAATCAGCCGAGAGACCCCCACTATGGCCAATGTTCTTTGCCCGTGCATCCAACTTCTCCACTCGCAAACCCTATAATCCAAATTTGTGCTCCCCAGTTCAATAACTTCATCGATTCTTTCATAGGCTTGCCTCCAACCGGATCATACAAGACATCTACCCTTTGAGCTTTTTTTCGTTTTCAGAAACCCCCTCACACTTTCAATAACACTTTCTTTGCTCAAGTCAACAACATGGTCTAACACCCATTTGATTTACAGAACAGCTCCACTCATCACCCCAATATCTTGAGTTACCGTTGATTTTGATTGGAAGGATTCTCTTCTTTATAGCAACCTTAGATAACCACCACCAGTTTTCGCACTTGCTCGAGTCCCCATCTCCAAAATTAATAACACCAATTCTTATTGAAATGAACTATTGAAGTGTGTTTGTGGGAATCGGTGGAGGATTAACTATGGAGAAGCAGTGAAGAGAAGAGTTTTTCACCAAAAAATTAAAATGAACCGACCAAAATTAATGGAGTCTTAGCCGGAACAATGAAGCTTTGGCCGGAATTTCAGTCAATCGGACATGGTGGCGAGATCGCCTGGGCCGAGCAGGCTTGCGCTGACCGGCCGGAACCGAGAAGGATGTGGCGAAATCTGAGAAAGGGGGTTTCCGATTGGGAATTGGGTTTTGGAACAGATAATGGAGGATTTTGTAACAGAACCATGAACTGATAATTGAGGAGGTGGGTTTGTGTTTTATATTTGGTGGAAGAGACTGGAAGAGAAAAGGGAGGACTGGATTTGGGGTTTGGGTTTTGGCCGGAATTGGGTTTGGGGATGGTGACGGGAATTTGGGTTTTGACCGGTTTTGGGTTTGGAGAAGAAGAAGGGGGTGCGATCGGTAATGGTAATTGTGTGGGTTCGGGATGATAATGGTGGGCGAAAATCAACGCCAGAATTTAACTATGGGCGGTCGCTCACAACCCTTGGGCGGTCGCCCATCTGTCCAGCAGCTTCACAAATTTTTCAAATTAATTTGAGCGGTCGCCCATAGCACATTGGGCGGTCGCCCACCTTAACAGTTAAATTTTCTAATTCCTGATCTCTGCACATCACCCCGAAAACAAAACCAAAGCATAATATCCAACAAAAAAAAAATAAAACTAAATTAAAATAATTAAAATAAAATAAATTAACTCAACTTTTTTTTTTTTTTAATTGAAAATAAAATGAAAACAATGAAATAAAGAAAACACAGAACAATTAAATTTTTTTTTATTATTTTTTTTTTATTAAAATAAAAGAACTAAAAATTAAACTACTCACCTTGGGTTGCCTCCCAAGTAGCGCTTTTGTTTAAGGTCGTATAGCTAGACCGATGCCAAGGCTATTTTAACCTTCACCTTTCTTCCTTTTGCCCACTTCACCGTCTCGCGGGTCTTCACTTTCAGTTTTAGCCCCATAAATATTCCCTTTGATATATAATCATTTAGGACCCAAGGGAATTTTTGACTTTTAAGTGTCTTGGGCTTCTTCTCTCGGAAGTCCTTACCACTTTCTCTGTCTTCAAAGATGGGAGGGATCACCAAAATGATTGAGGAATCATCATCGATATTTTCCATGAGGAGAAGTTGGTGTTCATTCAAACATGGCTTGTCAATCTTGGCGAGAATGACCATTTCTTCTTGAAACTCATTGCCCCGCATCTCACCATAAAGAGCAAGCTCAATTTCATCAACTTGCTCATGCCATGATTTCTCTACAATTTCTTCCGCCTCCATACAACCCGAACTATCATACAATGGCACTTCACTTAAACTTTCATAGGAGGTTTCATAGACAAAATCCTCCATTTCATTTTCCAAAAGTGGCTCTTGTTGTAGTTCGTTCTCAAGTTCTTCATCGGAGTCTTCATAGACAAAGTTCCCCAATGAGTCCCCCAATAATTGTTCTTTGGGTTGTGCATGGATTAAGGTCAAATTTCGATTCTTCACCGCCTCTATCAATTTGTCCAAAATTTGTTGCGCTGCCACCATAAACTTTTGCAAAGTTTCCTCCACACTTGGCCTCACAGGCCCTTGTTGCTGCGGTTGTGGCATCGGTGGTTGGTATTGTTGCTGAAAATGACCTTGCCATTGATTTCCTCCCCATGAAAAGTCGGGATGATTCCTCCAACCCGGATTGTAAGAGTTGAAAAATTGATCATTTCGCACTCTTGGTTGGAAAGAATTTATTGCGTTGAATTTCTTAAGAAATTCTGGAAATTGACCTCGCAATGGACACCCCATAATATCATGGGTATTTGAATTACAAATTAAGCAACTTGCACACGACTGATAGATGTCATAGTTATACATCCTTGAGTCCACTTCAGCAACACTAAGTTAAAACAAAAATATATACAAAATAATATTTACAATAGCAAATAATTAAATCAACTTTAAAAAACGCGTCCCCGGCAACGGCGCCAAATTTTGACGAACGTCGAAAACGTCAAAAATAATTTCCAACTCAACTATCTACAAGTGATTTGTAAATAGGGTAAGTCGGGTCGAACCTCAGAGACACAAAGTTTAAAGTGTGAAAATTACTGCTATAACAAAAGTTTGTAAAGTGAAGAATTTGTTGATTTGTTTAAGACTAATATGGTTGCAAAAATTAAGTAAAAATAATTATAAAAGAGAATTCAGTAATAAGGAGAAAATTCCCGGAATTGGCTTCACAAATTATGTTCAAATTTCACAACTCATCAATCAAAGTGCACTTGGGGTTTTGTTCTTACGAAAATATGATTGGGACACTTCAGCGGGTGATTTGCAATCAAGTGTTCCCAATTAATCTACTCCCTTGGCCCGTTCGTAGATTAATTAGAAACCCGTTAAACTCAAGAACACAAAATAAACCACAATTCATATGAATCTTTTGGCGAGGATTCGACAAATTGTGAAAATCAAGCCAAGACTAATTTCAATTGTAAATTTGGCGGTTTACAATTGAAATTCTAAATAACTCAAGAACGATTATTTGATCAAGACAAAAGTTCTAAAATTCCATCGAAAACAACTTGATAAACCCAAGTACTACAAAGATAAAGATGAAAAGTAAAACTTAAAACATAAAATGTTACCTCCAATTCCAAGAATCAAATGTTTAGCTTTCCATGGAAATATGAACACCAAGAAAAAAAATGAAAATAAAATAAGAAAAATGTAAAAAGAAAGAAAATAATAAGAATGATAACTGATAAAAAGAGTAGTGTTCCACCCTTTTTAATACCCCACGGCAGCCATTTCAATTCCTAGGTAACAGTCACCATTTAATTAAGATTCTTAATTAGGATTAAACCAAACTAAGCCCAAGCCCAACTGATTTCCTCCTTGGCCCAACTCCTTGCAATCCCTCGGCCATGCATTCTTCATGGCCCTATCCTTCGGCCAGGCTTTGAAATCTTTGGCCACATTTTGTACCAAGTAGTACTCGGTTCGTCCCATAATTGCAACGTCGTCGTTTTTCACATTTTAGACATTATAAAAATTCTGTAGCACTTTCCTTGAACTTCCAAAATGGCACAAAATGCTTCGAATTCGCTCAATCTCCACTTGGACCCTGAAAACTAGAAAAACACTAAAAACACCCATTAAAAGACACAAAACTCAAGGATTAAGCACATAATAAGTTTATAAAGTATTAAATGGATGAGTGTAAAACTCACTCATCAACTCCTCCTCCCCTTTTTCCTCCTTCTTGAGTACTTGGACCCCAACTCAAACTCCTCTAAGATTTAGGCTTCAAATCCACCATCCATTCCTTATTGGCTTAGACTCCATAATCCAACGCCTAGTGGTAAGTTGCTTGAGCTAAGTTGTTGTATACTCCCTCCGTCCCAGCGAAAGAGTCACTAAATTAGCCGGGCACGCAAAATAAGAAATGTGATGTAGGAAAGAGAAAAAGTTCAAATGTTGTGAGTATGAAAAATTAAATAGGAGAGAGAATGAGTGGGAGGTGATGTAAGAAAGAAAATGTTGTGAGTGTAAAAGTAAAGTAGGAGAGAGAATGAGTGGAGAGAATAGTGATTTAAGGTTTCCTTTTTGGGAAAGTGGCTTTTTAAATGGGACGTCCAAAAAGGAAATAAATGGCTCTTTCGCTGGGACGGAGGGAGTATTTTCTTGTATACTCCCTCCGATCCAAAATAAGTGCTACATTTGATTTCACACATAATTTACATGTGGGGCAATGGAAAGTTGTAGACACAAATGAGTCCAACATTCCATAAAAAGGAAAGTTATCTCTTATGTTGGATCACCCAAAAGGGAATATGTAGCACTTATTTTGGATCAGGGGGAGTAAAATTTGTGAACCATGTTGCTTCTCTGATACACCTAATTACAGTTATTTCCCCTGGAATCAGATATAGGACTTGATTGTAGTATGAAAATGTTGTGACATTGAGAACAAAATGTACGGGCACTTGTTCTGTTTGTAATTAGTATCATCTTGTATTTGAAACTAAAATGAATTTTCCAAAGTGCGTCTGGATGGGATTTGCTGAGAGGTATTTAACCAACTGATGTTACTTCTTATCTTCTGTTGTTGTTTGACCAAATGTCTCTTTTGTTCTCTTCTTTTTTTAGACCCAGAAATGAGACTTCTTAATTGACATTTTTTCATATATCTTCCTTATCTTTCTACTCGACTGCCCTACCTTCTTCTCCTCTACCCTTTAAGATTTGTAACTAATGTTACTTCCGTTCCTCATCAGAAGGTTCTATCGCGGAATCTTCCCTTTCACATAGCGTCTTTGTAATAAGGGTCTTGAGAAAATTATTACTTGTCAAATTGGACCACTTTTTGAGACGGAGGGAGAAGTTTATTCATACTCACCTGTGTCATGTTGGTGGGCAACTGATTCCTTGCATGCTCCTCCTGGACGTTCTCTGCATTGATTCTGACAATCCCTTCTGCCTGCAGATCTACGATGAAAACAAGTAGGTACTCAAAAAACAGTTTTCTCAACAAAAAAATAAAAAAATTTAAAAGCAGAAATAAAATGCAGCTCTACAAAAATGTGTTTCAGTTATTCAAACAAACATTTAGTTGAACTCAGGCTCATTCAGGCTTACATCCTCCGGTTGCTTATGTGATATACGGAATAGAATACAAGAACTTTCCGAACAAGAATGAAGCAAATAAATCATAGTGATTCGAAGAGACATAGTTTAGTCAAGAGCATTACTAGTAAATATTGAGTTCAATAAAAAAGCACAATACCAATTAAGACTGTCCATGCAAAGCAGCATACTACAATAGATCTCTGATGCACAATGTTATCAGCTGATGCAAGAAGATCAACAAGAGTACGACATTTGTAAATTGTATTTCATATTACAAGGGTATCAACAGGAATGCCAAATATTAAAAGATTGACTACTGAATCCTAAAACAAGAACTCGCAAATGCACAAAATGGAAAAATCGACACAACCATAAATAACACCCTTTCCGGAATTCCCACTAAAACGAACATCATTGATCATTAACACCAATAATTCCAAGACAAAATCAACCAAAATGCAACCAATTCAAGAAAAAGTTTTGACATATAAAAATCAAAACCCAGTCATATTTCTTGCTTCAATAAAATTCAAAATTGAAATTAAAACAATTTAAAATGCAACGCAAGAACTAAGATTGTACCTGGCGCTAGGAGCTCTGCTCTGGTGGAGACTCCTGGCTCAAACTCAAGAACCCGTTAAACCTATTGAACGTAACATGCAGAACATGGCACAGATTAGTGGGCCGACCAATCTCCATGCCAAAAAGTTCCTGTCTATTATCATTTCTTCTTCTGATTTAAAAGAAACCCAGAAAGATTTCCTAAAAAGGATTTACAAAAAAAGCGCGAACAATAACAACTGGTCTCTATCTCCATTGTCTCTATCTTTCGCTTCACCATCAGAAATCCCCACTTCTTGTTCTTTGTTTACAAATTGGAGAAGTGGGTCATTGCTTTTGTTGTTGTGGCGTGGGCATTGAAGAAGAACAGGGTGAACGGAGGACTTCAGTCATGAGTTAAATAAAATATAATTTTAGTATAAATTTTAGTCTCAGTTTCATTTTGGTGGGTCAACTTAGTAAAACTTTGACCAAATTTATAAGAATTTAATAGTTTTCATGAAATTCTAAATATTGTTATAGATGAGTTGTTAAGAATACTACCAATAAAGAATAAATATTTGGTCAAATTCGAACCAAGTTGACCACCAAAATCATAGTGAGACTATATTTTTCGGGACGGAGGGAGAATACCTGAAAACGGACAAGTATCGTGAGCTTGCTAGAATTTTCAATTTCAAAATAATGTTAGTATTACCATTACATAATTCTAAGTTGTAACCATTTAACAGGACATACTTACTTCTAACCATCTTCCAAAAGTATGTGATGCAGAGCCAAACTGTACATGCTCCTACCTTCTTCCTTTCCTTTTACAAAGTAAAAAAAAAAAACTGCAAGGCATCTGTCATCATTTTTTGTTCTTTGTTCTTTTCCTGGGCTTCGTCTTCACAACAGTTTTCTTTGTCTTCACAACAGTTTTCTTTATCTTTATCTCTCTCTTAATTTTGCTCTTCTCAGGAGTGTAGTGCAGAAGCTTTTCCAGGCTTGTAGGTTTTCTAGTTCCCCTATTGAACCCTTTAAGACAAACATAACCTGAAAGTTCAAATGCTTCTTCATGTACACCATTAATTAATGTGTATATACACACAAACATATACTCCATCAAACATTTTTAAGGGACGGAGGGAGTTATAAATGCCGTATCATGACTTATTGGTCAATTCGGTTGAAGTTTGAATATAAAAGTTACTAAATCTAACTATTTTCATGAAATTCTTATAAAAACATAATTGATAGTATTTTCGAGGAGCATCAATGACAAGTTTTAGAATTTCATGAAAATAGTTAGATTTTCATCAAAATTTTGCCAAAGTTGAATCAAATTGACCAAGTTGGGTACCTAATCTATCGAGTTTCAAGGAGTATATCGGGAATTCGGAGTACAAGTCTCCAAACTGGTTTCTATTCATAATTATGTTAAAAAACATTAGATCAAAACAGAGTATTCTTTGGTGGTTCTCAACCCCCCCCCCTACCAAAACCACATCCCTGAGGAAAAATATAATTGTTTGGAATTAAAAGTTGTATTGAAATATTGATACACAAAATGTATATGTACATGCCTAACTTGGTGAGTAAGAAAAGGAAAAGATTACATCAAATAAACTAGAGATTACAAATAATAAATCTATACAAATCTCACTAAAAATGTAGATAATCACGGAGGATCCTTTAGATCCTTATCACGACCCCTCAAGATGGGTGATCCATGAAGAAGACTAATCTTGGACAGAAGAGGAGCAAGTTTAGCACGGGAAAGAGGCTTTGTTAAGGCATCCGCGAGCTGATCAGTTCCCGAAATATGTTGAACCCGAAGTTGCCCTTGTTAAATTTGTTCACGAACAAAGTGAAAAGCGAGGGCCAAGTGTTTCATGCGAGAATGAAAAACAGGATTGGCTGAATAATGAGTTGCACCAAGGTTATCACAGTAAATTACCGGCTGTTGTGACAGACAAACACCAAGCTCATAAAGAACATTACGTATCCAGATTACTTCGGCTGTAGCATCAGCAACGGCGCAAAACTCGGTCTCGGTTGAGGAACGAGCTAGGGCCTTTTGTTTCTTGAAGACCATGCGACAGGATTGCGACCAAGATAAAAAATGAAGCCAGCGGTAGAAACGTAGTCATCTTTATCGCCGGCCTAATCGGCATCACATAAGGAATGAAGTGTGAATGGTGAGTGACGATAAAGCTGAATACCCAAGTCCATCGAACCATGAAGATAGCGAAGAAGTCGCTTCAAAGCAGTCCAGTGAGAAAGTTTAGGTTGTTGCATGAACTGAGCCAATTTGTTGACAGAAAAAGCAATGTCCGGTCTAGTAATGGAAAGATACTGAAGGCGGCCAACGATAGCCCTGTACTCCGTTGGATTATTGATGGGTGTGGCCGAGCTGTGAGTCAGAGGCGGATAGGTGGCCAGAGGTGTGGGGGAATTTTAATCGGACATGTTATGACTAGATAATAAGTCATAAATGTACTTTGTTTGAGAGAGAAAAAGCCCATTGGAGTTGGGAGTGACTTCCACACCCAAGAAGTAAGAAAGCGGACCAAGGTCCTTTAGAGAAAACCGAGAAGAAAGGTGAGTGATAAATGTAGAAAGAAAAGTGGGTGATGAACCTGTGAGAATGATATCATCTACATAAACTAAAAGGAAGAGAACCATAGAGTTTTTAGTGTAGATGAAAGGTGATGGGTCTGTAATAGAGTTGTGAAAGCCAGAGGTGAGAAGGTAGTTTTTGAGCTCCATGTACCATGCTCGAGGGTCTTATTTAAGACCATAGATGGCCTTATGAAGATGACACACATGAGAGGGGATCTGAACCCGGGAGGTTGGGACATGAACACCGTTTCATTAAGGTTGCCTTGTAAGAAGACATTATTAATATCAAGCTGCCTAAGATTCCGGCCATGACAGAGAGCGAGAGATAAGATGATACGAACCGTAACAGGTTTAACAATCGGGCTGAAGGTGTCCGAATAATCAACACCGGGGCGTTGGTGAAAACCCTAATCAACGAGGCGAGCTTTGTATTTTTCAATAGTGGTATCCAGGTTATACTTAATAAGAAAAACCCACTTGCAGCCAACAATGTTGGGGGCTGCAGAACAATGTTGGGGGCTGCAGAAAGAAGACGGAACAAGAGACCATGTTTTGTTGCGAGTAAGAGCCGTGAATTCTTCACACATAGTGGCACGCCAATGGGGGGATGCAAGGGCTTGTTTAGTGGATGTAGGAAGGCCGGTAGGATTATTGAGGGAGATAAGGTTGGCATATTTGGGGTTGGGCTTAATAATATTGTTGGAAAGCTGGGTGATAATGGTACGGGATGGGGGTGGGGGTGGTGGCGGTGGCGGTGGTGGGTGTGGGGAGGGGCTGTGTTCGGCAGAAATAGGGGTGGAGTTGTCAGGTGAGGCTGGATCAGGAGTAGTAGGATTGATGTTGGGAAGAGGGGGCGGGTTCTTGAGGGACGGGTGGGGTAGGATTTGTGGGTAGAGTTACAGGCAGGGAGATTGAGAACCATTGGGAGGGAGTGATGGTGTGGGATGAGTTGCTGGGAGTTATAGAGAATGATAAGGAAATTTGTCCTCAATAAATTTGGCATGCCGTGAAGTGTAAATACGATGGGTAGTGGGGTCTAGGCAAAAGTAGGCACTTTGGGTCAGTGAGTAACCAATGAAAATAGATGGGATGGATCGGGGAGCTAATTTGTGTGTTGTATACGGTCGGAGCCACGGGTAGAAGAGGAAACCAAAACACCGGAGTTTGGTGTAGTTAGGTGGTTTTTGGAAAAGGCGAAGATAAGGTGAGTCGTTTTGTAGAGTGGGTGTAGGAAGCCGGTTAATTAAGTATGTGGCTGTGATGAAGGCATGCGTCCAAAAGGTTAAGGGAAGGTTTGCATGGGTAAGCAATGATAATCCGGTTTCGACGATGTGACGACGGCGACGCTCGGCATAATCATTGTGTTCGGGCGTGTGAGGTGGTGAAGTTAAATGAGTGATGCCATTATTTGAGTGAGAGGGTGTAATTTTGAGATATTCACCTCCGATGTCAGAGAATAATTGAATAATTGGTCTGTTGAAGAATTTCTCAACAAGTGTCTTGAACCTAGTAAAAGTGGCAAAGGTGTCAAATTTGTGTTTGAGTTGATACAACCAAACATATTTGGTAAAATGATCGACAAAAATAACATAATACTTGAAATTATCATGAGAAAGTATGGGTGACGTCCAAACATCGGAAAAATGAGTTCAAGAGGAGCAGCGGAAGTAAGAGTAGAGACATCAAATGGTAAGTTATGACTTTTATTGATGTCGCACGAATTACAATTGGAAAAACTACTAGACTGAATAGATAAAGAAAATTGTTTATTCAAAAAGAAATTAATAGGCGGAGCGGGATGCCCTAAACGATGATGCCAAGAGTGAATGGAAGCGGTTGTGCCAAGAAGAGCTTGAGGTGAGGTGGGATGCCAAAGATAGACGCCTTGATCATTTGTGCCGTGGAGAAGAATTTGATGCATCAAGAGAACCTTAACAAAAAAGGAAGAGTGTGAGAATTCAATGAATGCGTTGCCATCTATGCAAAATTGTGAAACGGATAAAATATTGCGAGAGATAAGAGAAACAAAGAGAACATTATTAAATTTGTGAGTGCAGCGAGAGGAAGAAAGAGTAAAGGAACCTATATCCGAGATAGGGAGAGAAGAGCCGTCGCCAATGATCACATCGTCACTTCCATTATACGGTGATAGAGAGAGGTTGGTGAGGTCGTTGGTTAGAAGATGAGTAGCACCACTATCCAAAAGCCATGAGATAGGGGGTGTATGGTTAGCGGTGGTGATGGTGTGGGCTTGCGGCTGAGAGGATGAGAAGCCAGGACTAGGTTGGCGAGGGGGGAGGAAAGACAAAAGGATAGTCTCGTTTAAAACGATTGCACCGGGAGATTACATGTCCCACATACCTACAATACTGACTTTCCCTTGAAGGGAGCAAAGGAGGAGTTGTGAGGGTTCTGAGTATTGAGGTTGTGGGTGTTAGGATGCGGTGGAAAGGGGGAGTTGGGGGCAGCAAAGTAGGGTGGAGGCGGGAAGGTGGTGGTTCGCTTGTTGGGACTGGAGGGAATGAAGCGGTAATTGGTTGCATGGGCTGTGACAACAGGAAAGGAAGTGGGGGAGGGTTGTTGTTTGAGAGTTAGTTCATGATGAATTAGCTTCTCATGAAGGGATTCAAAGGTTATATGATTATCACGGGCACGAACAAAGTCTATAACTGGTTTGTAGGTTTCATAATCAAGGCCTTTTAGGGTTTTGGCTGTGATATCTTCGAGGTCCATGGTTTTACCAAGGATAGCTAGTTTGTCGGTACAGGATTTGTGGAGTGCATGTAATCAGCAATGGTTTGAGTGGTTTTGGCAGGGAATCAAGATTATCTTTTACTTGAAGGATATGGCCGCGGGAGGGATTTGCATAGGTGGTGCGAAGGAAGGTCCAAACTTCGTTGGAAGTTTTGGCTCGGAGAACAAGGGGTGATACGGTGGGATCTAGGGTTTCAAGGAGGGCACCTAGAAGGAGACGATCTTGACGGCTCCAAGTGATAAAGGCTGGGTTTTCAGTTTCTATGTCATTGGTGGTGAGTTTGGCGGGTGGAGCGGGGTGGGTGCCATCTACAAACTTCAGTAGATCAAGGCCAACAGAGATTGATTCAAGTTGGGCGGCCCAAGGGAGGTATGTGAGAGGGGTAAAAGTAATACAGCCAGAGAGATTGACAAGAATAAAAGGGGAGTTTGGGTTTGCAGCATTGGGGATGGTAGCCGCTTGCATGGTCATGGTGGGTGTTGGCGGCGCTAGGGTTGGAGCCGAGGGAAGAAAAAATTGGAACTAGTGCTCTGATACCATGAGGGAAAATATAATTGTTTGGAATTAAAAGTTGTATTGAAATATTGATACACAAAGTGTATATATACATGCCTAACTTGGTGAGTAAGAAAAAGAAATGATTACATCAAATAAACTAGAGATTATAAAGAATAAATCTATATAAATCTCACTAAATATGTAGATAATCACGGAGGATCCTTTAGATCCTTATCAATCCTTTCCATATATATACAACAACAACATAACCCCAATGCCACAAGGCTCCCACCTACGGTGGGGTAAATGGGGGACGGATATACGCAGTCGTGGTGGGGTAAATGGGGGACAGATATATGCAGTCGTGCCCCTGTATTCCCTTCCATGTATATAATTAATTAAAAATGTGAAAAATATAGTACAATTTTTTATAGGCATTGAAGGATTTAGTCTGGTCAGATTTATGCATTCACAGTCAAGATAGAACAGAAAGGTTGATAGTCAGGAACATTGAAAGACAATAACATTGATTGTTAGGGGACAACAACAACATTACCCCAATGCCACAAAGCTCCCACCTACGGTGGGGTAAATGGGGAACGGATATACGCAGTCGTGGTGGGGTAAATGGGGGACAGATATATGCAGTTGTGCCCCTGTATTCCCTTCCATGTATATAATTAATTAAAATGTGAAAAATATAGTACACTTTTTTATAGGCATTGAAGGATTTAGTCTGGTCAGATTTATGCATTCACAGTCAAGATAGAACAGAAAGGTTGATAGTCAGGAACATTGAAAGACAATAACATTGATAGTTAGGGACAATGTACTCTTATCCTTATCTCTTCTTGTTTTCTTCACCCCTGGCTTGTATATATAGTTCACTTCTGGAATAAAATCACCAAGCTTCTCACTGAAATATTCATTGCTATTTAATTGTTTTCTTCATGGTATCAGAGCGGGTTAAGAGCTATTAGCTTTCGCAATTTAAACTCTTTTATTCTCACAGATAATCCGTCATCCACAATGACAAAAACTAGCAATGATGAGTCTGAGGGCAGCTCTGCTAGTTCGATCATGGTGGATGTAATGTCACCTTATTATATTCACGCATCTGATAATCCCGGTCATGTGTATGTCAATGATCTTTTGAATGACGGAAACACGAGATGAGCAATTCCCTTTTTGCCAAGAATAAAATTGGTTTCGTCGACGGATCAACACCAATGCCGGATGAAGACTCGCCTGAATTGGCACTCTGGAAGCGGTGCAATGCCATGATAAAGGGGTGGTTGCACAGTTCCATGGAGAAGGAAATACGCATTAGTGTCAAACATGCAAGAACTGCACAGGATATTTGGGAAGACCTACAAGAACGATTTGGACATGAAAATGCACCTAGAGCCTATGAACTAAAACGGGCATTGACTCTCACATGACAAGAGAGGATGTCGGTTTATGCCTACTACACAAAACTTAAGGGAATTTGGGATGAGATTCAAACTCTTTCCCCCATTCCTAAGTGTGTATGCGACAGATGCACCTGTGACATCCAAGCAGCTCATCAGTATGAGGGAAAAGGAATGTCTGTGTACGAATTCCTTATGGGTCTGGACGAGAACTTTGGCACAGTCAAGACTAAGATATTGAGCACCAAACCCATGCCGACCTTGGGCTCTTATCATTTAGTTGATGCGGATGAAAAGCAGAAACAGATCACTGTTGCTAGAAGACCAAGCATGGAGGCAGCAGGCTTTCAAACTACACAGCAGCAACAGAAGGAAAATGGAGATCGAAGGAGAGCCAGAAGAGAAAAACCCGTGTGTTCTCATTGTGGGAAATCAGGGCACGCCGTAGAAGGATGTTTTGAAATCATCGGCTATCCACCAAATTGGCAAAAGGGGTCTCGACAAGGAAGCAAAGGCATAGTACAACGTGGAGAACCCAAAATTGTGCTTAAGTTGCTAATGTAGCTGCTAGCTCTAGCCACATCCACGGGCTCACAGCTGAACAATGCTCCAGATTAGCACAATTTTTCAGCAACAATGGTGAGACATTTCAGACAACACAAGCTGAAAGCACTCCTGCAGTCAACATGGCTGGTAAGATTGAGTTCATGGAGCCTTGGATAATTGATTCCGGGGCAACAGAACACATTACTCACAATAGTGAGGTTCTTGAAAATCAAACGGAATCTAGATCAGGATTTCCCGTCAAAAGACACAATGGTGAAACCATACCCGTCAGAAGTATTGGAAGCACTAAACTTCCAAATGGGTTGAAAATTGATTGTGTCCTGAATATACCAAATTTTGAGTGTAATTTGCTTTCAGTTAGCAGATTGACAAAAGATCTGAATTGTACACTTACATTTTTCTCGAATTTTTGTGTCTTGCAGGACTTACCTTCGAGGAGCCTGATTGGAGTGGGTAGGCAATACAATGGTCTATATTACTTGGAGCCAATGGTCAATGAAGGTATGGCAATGATTGTTACTCATGATCCGGCAGTTTGGCACAAGAGATTAGGACATGCTTCAAGATTGAAATTTCAGCATATGAGAGTTTTGAATAAGAATATTAGACATAATAATGAGCATTGTGATTCATGTTTGAGGGCTAAACAAACTAGGCTTCCTTTTCCTAATAGCTCTATACAAACAAATGATTGTTTTGAGTTAATACATTGCAACATTTGGGGTGGCTACAGAACAGCTTCATTTTCTGGTGCCCATTATTTTCTTTCTGTGGTTGATGATTTTAGTAGAGGTGTATGGGTGTTTTTAATGAGATATAAATCTGAAGTAAGTTACTCCTTGACCATGTTTTGTAATATGATGCACACAACATGGAAAAAAGGTGAAACGGTTTAGAGCAGATAATGGGGACGAGTTTCAGTTAAATTACATGATGGATTTTTATGCTACGAATGGTATTGTCTTATAAACATCTTGCACCGACACACTACAACAAAATGGGGTGGTTGAAAGAAAGCATAGGCACATACTTGAAGTAGCTAGAGTGTTACGCTTTGAAGGAGGCTTACCAATTAATTTTTAGGGAGAGTGTTTTTAACTGCTGCATACATAATCAATTGGTTACCCTCAAAAGTTTTGAAGCATAAAACTCCTTATGAGGTTTTGTTGCAAAGAAAACCTTGTTATGATCATTTACGCATATTTGACTGCTTAGTTTATGCACGAGATAACAAGAAAGGGGGAGATAAGTTTCGAACAAGATGGCAACCTTGTGTTTTGTCGGATATCCGAATGCACAAAAGGGGTACCGCGTCTATGATTTGGAAACTCAAAAAATATACACTTCTCGAGATGTGAGGTTCGTTTAGCACATTTTTCCATTTAAATCAACTACTCCTGGAGTTGATAATATGGTGCCTCAAAAACAATTTGAATGGGATGCACTTGCTGAAGAACAGAAATAGGATGTCCATCTGTTCCTTCCTTTGACAGTGGTGCAGTGGGTGAGGTTCAACAAAAGAGTACAGGTTCAAGTATACAGGAGAATGGGGAACACAACACTGGTCCAGCTGTACCACGAGTACCTAATGATGTACAGGTTAGTACCGAACTAACAATCAGCAGCGAAGTTGGCACTCAAAATTGCGAAGCAGGCCCTGTATTAAGCAACCAAAATACACAGCCTACTACAACATTGCGTCGCAGTGAACGAGCTAAAAGGCAGCCCAAGCATATAGAGCCTTATGCCGTTGAGTTGCCGAAGTCTATAGACCATTCGAAGTCCACCACCTCCAACTCAGGAACATCCACGGTATATCCCTTATCTAATTATGTCTCTTATACACAATTTTCCAATGCTCATATAAAGCTTATCTTGCGGCCATCACTTCCAATGATGAGCCAAAACATTTTTCATAGGCCATAAAAGATCCAAGATGGTGTGAAGCAATGAAAAAGGAAATACATGCCTTAGAAGCAAATGGAACATGGACACTCGAGCCCCAGCAACCAAACAAGAGGGCTATCGATTCCAAATGGGTTTACAAGATCAAGTATAAACCCAATGGTGAAGTTGAACGTTACAAAGCACGACTAGTTGCCAAAGGATTCAAACAAATTGAAGGAATAGATTTTCACGAGACATTCGCACCAGTTGCAAAACTTGTGACGGTTCGAAGTTTGCTTGTTGTAGCGGCCAAGAAAAATTGGGCAACTCATTAATTAGACGTGAATAACGCCTTTCTTCACGGAGACTTGGTGGAGGATGTGTATATGAAAATCCCACAAGATTTTGCGAAAGAAAGGGAAACAAGAGTTTGCAAGCTAAGGAAATCCCTGTATGGTTTACGACAGGCATCAAGAAATTGGTACCACAAATTTACAACAACTTTGCTTAACATTGGATTCCGCCGGTCACGTGCGGACCATTCATTATTTATCTTTAAACAAGATGGTGCTTATGTGGCAGCCTTAATATATGTTGATGATGTAATACTTGTCGGAAACAACAATGATAAAATTGACAATGTCAAGGAGTATAAAGGGCAAACCCTGGTGCGCCAAGCGCTCCCTGCCAAGCGGGGGTTGGGAGAGGAACCATTTGCTAGAGCCTTCCCCTGACAATTGCCGAGAGGCTGTTCGCCAAGGTTCAAACCCGTAACCTCCCCAATCAGCATCACAGTAAGCAGTATCTTGATAAAAAATTCAGAATCAAAGATTTAGGGCGGTTAAAATATTTTCTGGGAATTGAGATTGCACGCACTACAACAGGGATTGTATTGAGTCAATGAAAATATACATTGGATATTTTGGAAGAAAGTGAATTACAAGGATGTCGGTCAAGTTCTTTTCCAATGGAACAAAACCTTCGGTTGAAGACTGATGATGACAGCCCATTTGTTGATGAACTTTGTTTTAGATGCCTCATTGGTCGCCTCTTATACTTGACCGTGACACGACCAGACATACAGTTTGCCGTCAATCTTCTGAGTCAGTTTGTTACTGCACCTCGTCGCACCCACATGGAAGCTGCTGTCCGCATATTACGTTTCTTAAAAAGAATAGCTGGACAAGGCATTTTTCTACCAGCTGATGGTGACTTGAAACTTGAAGCTTACTGTGATGCTGATTGGGGAGGTTGTCATATGACAAGACGGTCTAGCACCGGGCATTTTATCACTCTTGGGGGAGCTCCTATTTCATGGCGCACAAAAAAACAATCTGTTGTCTCACGTTCGTTTGCTGAAGCAGAATATCGAGCTATGGCTACCACTGTTAGTGAAATCCTGTGGTTACGATGGCTACTCAAGGACCTTGAAGCCCCACAATTTGAAGCCACTGGTCTTTACTGCAATAATCAAGTTGCACGTTATATAGCGAACAATCCAGTTTTTCATGAGCGTACTAAGCATGTTGAGATGGATTGCTACTTCGTTCGAGAACAAGTGGAGTCCAAATAAATCATGCCTCTGAAAAATTTCCACCGAATTCCAAGTGGCAGACCTTTTTACTAAGGCCTTAGGGGCGGACCGTTTTCGGTTTCTTGTCGGCAAGCTGGGCATTCGAAATCTTCATGCGCTAACTTGAGGGGGAGTGAAGGATTTAGTCTGGTCAGACTCATGCATTCACAGTCAAGATAGAACAGAAAGGCTGATAGTCATGAACATTGAAAGACAATAACATTGATAGTTAGGGACAATGTACTCTTATTCTTATCTCTTCTTGTTCTTCACCTCCTAGCTTGTATATATAGTTCACTTCTGGAATAAAATCACCAAGCTTCTCACTGAAATATTCATTGCTATTTAATTGTTTTCTTCAGGCATAGCCTTGTATTATTCATCAGGAATTAATTAAGTTTTTACGCGTGTACTTATATTACTTCGTACTATATATGAACGTACCGAAACCTACTGATATACTCTTCATGTCCCATAATAAATGTCGCACTTTCCATTTTAGTTCGTCTCATAATAAATGTCATGTATCAAATGATCACACATACACCTCTTTATGTAGCACTGTATTTAGCTAACCCAAAAGCTAAAACTTCTTTCGCATGGTTGTACAGTGTTTTATATGAGTTATTCAATATTTTCGAAGTTAGAATTGTGGTTGTGTGGGGATATAGATATGGGTGCAGGCGTTTGTGTTGTTGGCGAGGTAAATGTTTAGATCAAGTGGAGAACAATCCAAGTATTAGAATTGGGTCATCATCCCCTTAAAAGGCATTGTTAAGGGGTGAGGTATATGTTGAATCAATTATTTTCTCCAAGATGATGCAAGACAAATGTGGTTCTAACACGCCCCCCTCACGTGTAGGCCGCATGACCATCGGCTCTAAACGTGGACCAATTAACACGCCGGCATGAACATCGGCTCAAACCCAACATGCATGGGTAACCAATGGGGTTTTAACACCAAAAAAACAAAACTAAGATGGTAATTTGATTTTCCCATACCTTTCTGAAAGCAAACCCGTATTTCCTCAATTGGTAGACCTGTCTTATGCAAAAGAGATTTATTAAGCCATTTTATTTGATCCTCGAGTACTTTAGTAAGTTGTAAAGCAGTAATACCTTGATATATCACTCTTACATAGTTTCCGCAATATAAAGTACTTCTCTGAAGACCATCTATCAACTCTTGGGGAACTTTAATGGGGTAAATACTGGTTTCATGGTCGGCAAAGACCTGCATGAAACAATATTTTACATAATACCCAATAAATCTAATTCATTTTGTATATATAAAAAGTATATTTTGATAATTCACCTCGTTAGTTTGGAAGAATGTTCCATCAAGTGGAAAGAATCCTCTTGTTGCTGTTCGACATGGTATCTGTTTATGAACAAAATTTCCCGGTGAATTAACATCAAGAAGTGATCAAAATAAGTGTTCATGGTGATTTGGGGTTCCCCTCACCAAAAGAGTTCCAAGCTGTGTCTGGCATTCTTCTTCGGCTAGGTCAGAAATATGTTTTCCTTTGAATGGTTGAGAGGAATTTTCCGTTTGACCTGATATTAAATATCCACACTAAGTTTGACAAGCTATGAATATACATATAAAAAGGTTAACTCCTGCCATCCAAAATAGGGTCCCATCTCACTAACGTAGTACATTGAAAGAAAACAATCGGTAAGGTTTTAGTTTAAGAAAGCTCAAGTCCTAAATCAATCCCACAAACAAATCCATTTTTTATGCCACCTCCATCCCGGAAAGTCTCACTTTGTTTTTGGTGGTCAATTCAAGTGAACTTTGATCAAGAATATATGAAAATTCAACAATCTTAATGAAATACTAAAATGTTATCGATGCATCAGTAATACTAATATCAATAACTATTTTAGAATTTCCTTAAGATTGTTAAATTTTCATATATTCTTGGTCAAAGTTCAATTAAGTTGACCGCTTAAAAAAAGTTGGACTATCTTTCTGGAACGGAGGGAGTATGATGTTTGTTAAAGGTGAATTTAGCAACTTTCTCAAAATGGACAGTCATTCAGGTACACAGAGAGCAATGCATATCCACGCATCACGTATCAGCCAAAACTTAGTTCCCAATTACTATTCGTTAAGGATCATCCATTTCTAATCAGTGTCACGAACTTTCTTCTTTCTTATAATTGAACTACTCGTACCTATATTCCATGTAGCTAGTAGGTATGGGCAATGATCATCTTTATCTCTTTTATCGAACTGTAATATTCAAGCAGAGTGATATAAGAACCAACAATGAAATAAATGCACGTAAAGATAACTACTCTGACTGGATAGAGGTTGCGTAAATACCTTTTCCAGTAGAGAATGTGAATCAGGAAGCTCGTATCTGTATTGAATAACTAAGTTTGTTAGCAGATTAACACTAACAAAGTACTCCCTACGTCGCATAAAGATGTTCCCATTTGCCATTTGTCCCAAAAAGATAGTCCCATCTCTATAATTGTTAGGCTAAAATCATTGAATTTCCAAAAATGTCAACCAATGATGAAAATGAATAGATGAGAAGATGAGAGGATGAGAGTCAACCAAAGAAGAAAGGAGATTAATAATGCTAGTAATGGAAATGAAAATATGATGTTAAAATGTTTGAATAGTCAAACTGGACTATCATTATGAGACGGAGGGAGTATTTGGCTACAATGGAACATTCTTACGATATTGAAATCATTAACCTGTGAACTGGGAAATAAAAGAGAATTGAAAAGTCACTTACATGTTATGTTTTGTTCTAAGCTGGTCAATTTTCTTCTGTTTTGTCACTGAAAGAAATACACCTGTTGTATTTATATCAGTAAGCACTCCATCCAACTCATTCTTTTCAAAAGGGATATGGTTCTCCTGAGTGTAATTTGGTTTATTCTTCATGAATGCTTTGCTTTTATTTATGATGGGAGGGTCAAAATCCAGAAATAAGTCTTCAATATCTTGTTCCAATTGACATCTTAGCTCTGACAATTTTGCTTCAGCAGGAACCTTATCAGTGCATGCAGCTGATGGTTTGGAGGTCTTTTTCGGTTGTCCATTTGCATTGCTTTTCTTGGAAATAAGTTAATCGGTGTTAGAAGAAGAAAAAGATTAAAACACCTCATTTGAAAAAGTGAATGTTTGAATGAGTGGGCATTTGATCAATTCTTTTGTTAATGAGCAGCTGAAGAGATCCATTCTTTTCTTACCTCCTTCCCAAAATGAATGTCCAAAATAATTTCAAATTTGCTCTTTGATTAAGAGAAAATTTGAAACTCTTTTGTACATTCATATAGGGACGGAGGGAGTGCAAGGAAAAATTTCATGACAAAAGAAAGAAATTATATTTCCAGTCCCCCCTTCCTCTTGTTTAGATAGTCCAAGGTGAATAAGGTGTGCAGTCTTATATGAACTCAAATACAACAAGAAGAATAAGACTTTTAAAGGCATGTGATACGAACCTTGCACTCTCGCTTGCAAAGTATTTACAGTCTCCTCTCATTGGGCAAGCATTGCAGTTCGGACTTGTCTTTGTGCAAAAAACCTGATCAATGATTTAAAGTACAGGTACATATTAATTTGACAATAATAAAATTATTCAAAAGCAAATACAGGGTATAAAAGTGAATAAAGTTAACATGGTAACAGGGGAAGGTACTTTTCCAAAGGTAATCATCTGTATATGCAGTTCCTTCCTGTATACGAAAGCAGATGACATTAGTTAACAAATATTGAACTGTAACTCATGGTGCAAGACCAAAATTGATAATACAAGCACAACAATTTTATTGTTTGTACATATATTAATATTACAAAAATATGGAAGATAATTAACCCCTGTTTAAGGAAACATTGATAGAGAATTACAGTTTCTCTGGTTCAAGGCGTAGACGGTCTGATAGATACTTGTGAACAGTGTTCACCACAGGATTCCTGAATAGAAGAGGAACAATAAAGGTGGAATAAAAAAAGAGTTATTAGATTATTTTTTTACAATAAGTTAATGTAATATATACTTGTAAAATAATTTACCATATCAGCTTATTAATTGGAAACACGTACTCTTTGAGGCCATGAAAATCAATTCCTTCAGGAAGGGGTTTGAGGGGGACCCATCCCAAACGCATAGCTATTCGTGCGACATGCGTGTCAACCTTAAGAAATGGAACAAATAAGATATTTGGAGTCGCTTCAAACTCCATTGAGGTAACAATAAAGAGTATATTTTGACAGTAGCTATTAGTGAGATCTTACGGGAAAGGCAGCATGCTGGAGTGTCAAAAGTCGTATGCATTCCACGCTTTTTGCTCCCATTCCTCTTATGCTCAACAAAAACTCCCTACGGGAAACAAACGATACTCATACAGATATCAGATTTTGCGAACAAGAATTCTTGCAACATGTTTACTCCAGATTCTAAGAAAATGTCTAAAATACTCCCCCTGTGCTTAAAAAGAGTGCAGAAGTTGCAGTTTCAAAATTGAACTTGTGAATCTTTAAGAAAATCCTTTTTTTTTTTTTATAACACATCTTTTTGAAGAAACAATTTATATGACATTCAGAGAACTATAGCTTTTGCTGCAATTTAAAAGTATATATAGAATAACAAAAGTATGACTAGTCAAATCAACTCATTTCGGGACGGAAGGAGTAACATGTAATTATAACAATATAATCGCTTCATACGTTGCTCTCTCCTGTGGAAGAGATCTCAGCCATTCCAGGTCAACACTTTCATGTTCCTCTATTAAACGGGAGAGGCATTTCTGCACGAGTTGGGATCAAATATTAGCAATTCAAGCTCTCTATCCTCAACAGAATCTTCTTTCCCAGATTGTATAGAACGCATACAGGCACCTACCTTTATTCTGGCCGCAAGCTTATTGTTCATGCCTCGGCACTCGATGGCTTTGGAAATCTCATTGACTTCTGCACTATTAACCGCATACCAGTCTAAAGAATCCTTGTTGTTATCATTAATATCCCTACAACCCTCCTCAGCCTTGGTATATGATTTCCTTAATGTTTCCCAATCACCCTTGTTCTTCTCCTTTGTAACCTTGTCACCCTTCTTTTTCTTGTCAAAATCAACATTTCTTTTCTTCGTCAAATGACTCTTTAGACTCAAACTCCTTCCGGTTTTCTTCACTACTCTCTTTGACTTCCTTCTTTCTTGTGATGGCAATATTTTTCCTATTGGATATTGTGCAGCAAGATTCATGAAGGCCGAGCTGCAGAAAGGATTAAATATTAAGAGGGCATGAAACAACTAATGAGAGCTCAAACTTCATGCATGGTCTTCTCTATTTATTATTGAGAAAAAATGAAATAAAAAACATACACACACTTTAGTTTCTGTAAATGCATACTTGGACTTACCTTGACTGTGTGTCAGTACCATTTTGAGCAAGGAAAGCTCCTACAACTGAATCTAGAACGGAACCTTTCCACCGAGAGACATGCCTATCCCCTGTACGCACCAGGAATTAATTATATTGTTATACAATATCAAAAGTAAGCTGCAAACTGAACTTCTCTCTTCACTTTTTTCTCTTAAAATGCATGAGGGATGATCTCTCCTCTATTATCCTATGGAACTCTATTACTCTATATACTCATAAAACCTTAGTGTTTAAGTATTTGTGTCATACCTGAAGCTATATTGAAAATGTACCTAGGATATTCTTCATGGAGGACATGAACTTTTCCACCCGTTCGAGGAGTAATTGCGTCTCTTGTTCCTTTTGCTTAAGATTAGCACGGTAAACTTTTTCTTGGTCTCTTTCATTGCTATCATATACTATTTCTGGTACTCTCAATGTAGATCCGCCCGTTCTTGCTTTTCCATACGGAATCATAGATTGGCCAATATAATACGTAGTATAAAAAAATTGAGAAGAAACGGAAAAATAATCTAATATAATCATGATGAACTTATTAGGTACCTTTGTTCTTCCCATACAATTTCATATTTGAATTGATCATTTGTGCTAATGTCATATCTTCATCATCAAAGATTAAGACCTTCCTGCATGAAGTTCGGGACTGGTTTTTTATTTGTGAAATTGCCATTTTTAGACCATTATCAGGAGTATTGGAGGAATTTGTTATTTTCTTTCCATCGGTCTTCCACTTCCTCTTTCTCCCGTCAAGCTTTTTATCAGCCGGAGCAAGACTAGGGGTGACAGGTTTTGGAGTAGGCAAATCTGTCACCACTTTGGGCCTATAGCTCTTCTCCTTCTTCACACTTAATGTTGCATTATCTGGAACAGAAAATAACAATCAAACTTCAGTATAATTTGAACTAGTAATAATTTAGTATGATCATAAATGGAATTATGTATGTGTTACTAAAAGTGCTTAAAAGTCAACTTCTTTAATTTATTTCAAAATAACAAAATGGACCACTCATTTTGTAATGGAGGGAGCATGAGAAATCTGACATTGAATCTCAATGAAATGTCCAATAGGATCCTAAGGGCACTGATCAACCTTGAATTACATAATCCATTTCACTTTTTTTTTCTTTTTGTTTGTTTTGTTGAAGCCCATTTCACAGTTAACAAGGGTGTATTTTTTCCGAAAGTATTTTTAAAATGAACAGTTATTTTGGGAGTAAGACTACCCACATTGGTGACCTTCCAATGTGGGTCATAGAATAAGACAAGAAAAAAAAAAAAAAGTAAAAGTCATGAGAAATCACAACCTGGGCGGCCATCCAACCTGAAGTTGAACCTGAAGTTGGCCCAAGTTGGTCACCAAAAAGTGTACACATGTCACTCAATGATTGGGTGGCATGTATTTATATAAATATATATTTAAAACTAATATATTTTATATAATTATATAAAATAATAAAATAAAAAATATATCAAAATTCATAATTTTTTTATCTATAAATAGAGCCTAATATTGATACATTTTTACAAACAATTGTATGGGTAATTATTTTTAATAATTGTACGGGTAATTTTAGAAATATTATTACTAATACATTATTTAAAAAAATAAAATGATAAGTATTTTAGGTAAGTTGGAGTAAAGAGAAATAAATATTTTATTAAAAGGTTTGGTTGGGTTGGGTTTGGGTCACTGACTGATGAATGATGATGGGAGTATAAATTATAAGGTTGAGAGTTGTGTATATGGAACTAGTGAGAAAATTAATATTTTATTTGAAGTTGGGTTGGGTCACTGATGGGGATAGTCTAAGGCGCAAATCTTTACTTAGCTTAGCCTTGGGCGGAGGCAGAGGCCTTGAACAGATAATAGGGTTTGGCTTTTTTGACCGGAGCCAGTGATGGCTGCTTCCCCCGCCTGCATTAATTCACCAACAGACCACATAATTAAATAGTCACAATACAAAATAAGAAATTATATAAATGCAGTGTAGTGTGAGAAAGCAAGTAATTAAGGAGGGAAAATCAAGGGTTCAAAAAAAGGAGGGAAAATCAACCTGAAGAAGAAGATGAAAGTAGATTGAAGTGTGAACCATCGTCTATGGATATTTCCGTCAACATTCTCGGTACTACCGCTCTCTTCCTCTTTCTTTCTCGCCGTTGGGGTTGCGGTCCTCCTCGTTCTTCGCTCCGAGTGTACGGCTCCTCCGCCCTAATCGGTGTCTTCGTTCCTATATCAATTATAAATTCAATTCCACCGCCGCCGTTGCCGTTGCCGTCGCCGATAATTACCGCCATTTCTTAATCTCACACACACGCACGCTTGGCTAGAAGAAGTGACAGGGAAAAAAGAAGGTTGCAAGTACAAGAAAGGGAGGGAGGGAGGAAGGAAGGGAGTTAATAGAGGAGAAAATGTGGGTGGATCAAGTTAGGCCGGGAACAAAAAATAGAGAACCAACAAAATTATCAAAATACTTACTCTCTCCGTTCCATAGAACTTTACTCCTTTACTATTTACTATTAAAAACAAAAAATAAGAAATAATATTATTAAAGTAGGTGTTGTGAGTGGGAGGAAAGAGAATGAGTGGAGAGAATAGTAAATTTGAAAAGTGTTGTGAGTATGACAAGTGGGTCTCATGAATAAAGAAGTATTAAAAAAATTTCTTTTTAGGAAAGTGGGACTTTAAAGTGGGACGCCCAAAATAGTAAAAGGGGTAATATTTTATGGGACGGAATGAGTATTTAGTAATTTCTTTTTTCATTTCATATTCAAAAAATACTCTCCCTCTTCCTCTCCCTCGCTCTCTCTCTCAGTACGTACGACGAACAAAAGACACCATCCGTCATGGCTCGAGAAAAAATTCCGACAGTCCCTGTCGGAACTGCCGCCGCCGCTACCGCCACTGCCATCGCCGCCGCCTCCGCTTCTACCACCGTACCTGTAAAGAAGGTAATGCGATTAAAACTTAATTTTAACCTAATTTTTTATTCCTTAAATTCTCAATGACTAATTTTTGTTTGATTGCTTCAACTGATTTCCTAGTTTTTGTATGAACTGGGTTTAAGTTGATTTTAATGGCAGAAATCATCTCGTATGAATTCATGAATTTATCTCGTGTAAACTCACACGAGAAGCATCTCGTGTGAGTTCACACGAGAAGCTTCTCGTGTGAGTTCACACGAGATGCTTCTCGTGTGAGTTCACACGAGATGTGCCCAGTGTCCACTCTTTTTCTTTACATCGTTCATATTCAGTTATAAATGCTAAATAGCTAATTTATTGTCTCTTATTTGTTTTTTTGTAGGCACGTGAACGTATGACCGCGTCCAATAGAAAGAGGAAGGCCGAGAATGCAGCTAAGGCAGCAGATAAACGCAGCAAAAAGATACATGATAGGACTATCGTGCGTGAGCAGCATGAACAGCATGAGATTGAGGAGGATGTAGGAGATGATGAGGCATCTTCTGATTTTGATGATAGTGGTGAGGAGGATGTAGGAGATGATGAGACATCTTCTGATTCTGATGATAGTGGTGAGGAGGATGAGGAGGCGGAGCAGGAGGGTGGGGATGATGATGATGAGGAGGAGGGGAGGGATGATGATGATGAGGAGGAGGAGGAGGAGGAGGAGGAGGAGATACGTGATGTTAGACCTTTGAGGCATGGGGGGAGGGGGAGGGATGTGGCTAGAGGGCAGGGACGGAAGAGGAGGCAGGGTGCGGGGGAGGAGATGTGGGCTCGAGTGCACTCAGACTGTTATAATGAGGTGCATGCTCGCCAAGACCTTTATCAAAGAGTTCTAACTTGGATAAATGTAAAGGAACTCTTACGTAGGATTGCTTGCTATGTTCAGCCGACGCCGGACAATACTTATTGGATGGACCTCCCAGATCTTGGGCACATCATTGCCACGAGGTATAATGTGGCATTCATTTCGTACTCGGCTAGCAGCGCCAGCTTATGCCTTCCAAATGATCGTACCGGCGGAGTAGGACCACCGATAAACACAGTTGTGGTGGGACAAGTGACAAACCATTTTATATTGGTATGATACTTAACTGTCTCATCTATATTTGTAATATTTAAGTGTCTTACTTAAATTCGTTGTATTTAACTGTTATTACTTTTGCAACTGCACATGTCAGGCAATGATTACCCAATACCACCACCACCGAACACTTGGAGGGAACAATGTGATCCAAGCGCAAGTCAACTGATCCTCCGATACCGAGATAGGATAGCAGCATTTAATGAACTCTATGATCAGGTTAACCATGCAAGAAGAGAAAGATTACGTAGGGGATAGTATATGTGTAATGGTTTTTGAATTATAAAGTTTGTATGAATGTTTGGATGTTTGAATTATATGCTTATTCTTGTTAACACTTTTATTTCGTATACAATTTGTCTATTGGTCCCTCCCACTGTTTTTGTGGAGATGTGCTATCATATCGAGAAACAAATTTCAGTTCTAGTTGCTTTTGTTGTTGCTGTTGTGAAAATGCAGGTTCAAACACCATTTCGTGTATATGTACACGATATGTACTCACTCATCTCTTGTGAAATTACACGAGACATCTCGTGTGCATATACACGACATTTATTTCATGTATATGTACACGAGACATCTCGTGTAGATTCACACAGGATAAGTGAGTACACACACGAGACGGGCTAGGACAGGGTTGAAATTTCTCGTTTCCTGTATTTTTCGTTCCCTATATTTAGTATTTACCATCAAGTTACCGGTCGTTCAAATAATATTACACGTGTCATTAAGCAGAAGCGAGTGAGAAAAGTTATGCTCGTACACACGCGCGTTTAGATCAAAGCTCACTAACTAGATGCTTAGGGGCTGTTTGGTTCGCGGTAATTGGTCATTGACAATTTCATTCCATTTCGAATCAATCAAACGGAGGGGTTTGACCAGTTTTTTTCCATTTCAATTCCTTCAGAAATTTCATTCCATTCCATTGACCATTCCATTCCTTCACTTTTTTTCCATCGAACCAAACGACCCCTTACTACTTCATTCTTACTTTCCTTTTTTTAGTTTGTTTCAATTAAAAAATTTAATTGTTTTATTATCTAAAATAAATAATAAGACTCACTTATTATTATCGTAATAAAAAAAATTATTTATTTTTTCTTTTTTACTTTACTTTTTATACTAATAATATTTATTTTTTAATTAACATTTACTTTTTCTTAATTAACATAGTAACAAGTCAATTAATAACATTAAATCCAAACTTCTTAAGTCAAATAACAAGTTAATAACATTAAATCGAAACAGTGAGGAAGTACATTAATTATTTTCTTTTATTAATCCCAAAGTACTACTCCTACGTGGGAGGGAGTTCCAATGTGATTTCCCACGGGCCACGGGAGGGTCGTGCCGCCACTGTGTAATACATGTTCTTCCATCCGAGTCCATATTTAGAAATTCTAGGATGATGAGACAAGAAATATAAATATGAGAAAATGTATTCCGTTTCATTAATAACTTTACTTTTTGTTAAAACAGGTGTCTCGTTTAAAGATTCATCTTTTTTAAAATGACAAAGAATTTTTACTATTCTGTCTACTCATTTTCTCTCCTATTTTACTATAACACTCATAACATTTTTCAAATTTACTATTTCCTTCACTCATTTCTCTCCTATTTTACTATTATACTCACAACATTTTCTTCACTCACCAATTTTCTTAATTTGCGTGTCCATCCCAAAAGGGTGAAGCAATTATCGGAATGAAAGGAGTATAGAGAAGTATTACAGAAGAAGGGAAATATATTTATAGGCATGGGCATTTGTAGTTTGCAAACACCTGCACCACCCTCCAGGTTAAGATTATGGGATATAGTTAAATACAGGAAACGAAAATTACAGGAAATCAAAAAAATTATCAAAATACTCATTTATATAATTTTATTTTTTTTTTCACTTCATATTCAAAAACACTCCCTCTTCCTCTCCCTCGCTCTCTCTCCGGCAATTATTTGAAAGATCCCAACGGTCATCATATGCGCCTAGGGGATGCGACCAAAGCCCAGAAGTTTCACGACGATCCAACGGTTAACGAAGTCGAAATTCGATTTTTACATATGCGATTTGGTTTTGATTTTTTGCTGAATTTGGTTCGAATTCTGGCCATTTGGCCGAAATTTTTGGTTTATTCATGTCCTGTTGTTGTCGCCTAGGACTCTAGAGGGGTTTACTATGGTGAAGGCAGGCATTGGAACCAGTTTGGGTGAGTTTCATGTCCCGACGGCGGCTGCTGTGCAGCGGATCCCGTCTTGTGGCGGTGGTGATGGGGGCGGGCAAGGGCAGGATTGAAATTTTTTGTTCCCTATATTTTTCGTTCCCTATATTTAATATTTACCAGATTATTTTATATTTTTCTTATTTTAAATAATGGTTATTATTGGTCAAATAACGTTTAATCCCTCAAAAAGTATCTACTCAATTTCATTTTGCACCCCAATTTAAAAGCGAGTCTACTTGATAAGTACTTCAGTTTTGAAATCATTCCACTTTATCATTGACACTTTCTATATTGTCCTACTTTCTTTCAGTAAGACAATTATCCCACATTAGAGCCCGTTTGATTTAGCTTATTGATATCTGCTGATGACTTATTACTTATAACTGATGACTTATGACTGATGAGCTGATAAATGATGTTGTTTAATTTAGTGTTTTTGAAGTGCTGATGAGCTGTCAAAAGTAAGTATAGCTGTTTGATTAATAAGCTGAAAAAGTGCTGAATGAAATTTAAAAGACTAAATAACCCTTACCATAGAATCTTTTCCCTCTATGTTAAAATTAATTGTGTTAACTAACAAATTTATTATCAAACGTTAAAAAATATTTTTTTTATCAATAAATTTATATTTGAAAGAGAATTCCTAGAGTTACAAATAAGTTTTAATATCCAAATTTAAATCAAAGCAAATTAGAAATACAAAATTGCATACATATATAAGTTCAAAGTTGATAATATCCAAATTACATACATATAACTAGTGATAGGTGTTTAACAAAAATACATACATCTAAGTTCAAAGTGATAGTATCCAAATGCTAATTGAAAATATTATTATTACATATTTGATAACACATTGCATTTCTAATTTCTTCCATCTTTGGATCTGTCGTACCCAGAAAAGAGATAGGTGTTTGATTGAACACATTAGGGTCATCTTCCTCAACCTCAGGAAATAAGTTAGGGTCAGCATCATAAACTTAAAACTCATCATCCTCAATGTTTCTTCTCCTAAGAAAATTATGAATCGTCACTGTTGCACAAACCATACAAATTTGATCTTCATAACTATAACCAGGCATATCCGCAAAAATCCTCCATCTGGATTTCCAAACTCCAAATGTCCTCTCAATCACACTTCTCAATGAAGAATGAGCGACATTGAACTTTTCATGTGCATTGCGAGGTTGCTGGCCACGTTGAAACTCAGGTAAATGATATCGTGTTCCTTTATAAGGTGCAAGAAACCCAATTTTATTAGGATACCCCGCAAGAAACTCAGGTAAATGATATCGGCCTTCAACCATGCAAGACGGGCCTCACTAGGTAGTTCAATAAACATCTCCCGATTTTCAGCTTTTTTAAACAAAGTTGCCCCAAACAAGTACAATGGATCAGCGACCACGACTCCAGGAAGGTTGGTCATGATGTCAAGACAAGCACCCATGCTACTCCGGGACCCTGCATCTCCAACGCTTGACACACTATCGGCAGTCACCGCGTCCATAAGTTTATCAAGTGTATTGGACAACTTGGCAGCAGTAGTAATTCTTTTTCCCTATTTCTTATATGGACGTGATACACATCCGGATCCTCGTTTTCTTGTCTTCTCAGCTCCACACTCTACGTCATCCATAATATCGTCAAGTTGTTGAGTATTGTCATCCTCGTCATTCTCTTCATCCTCAGCACATGCATCACACATGTGTGGTGGAAGAACGCCTGAACTAGGGGTCCATTCATATTCCCCGGTAGCAACGGTGTCCAAAAACATGATTTCCAGTTTTGAAAGATGAGTTAATGGGTTATTCCTAAACTTGACTGCTTCAGGAACTGTCTGCAATTATAGCAAGCATATTCATATATAGGTTTAAAAAATATATAACACTTCAATAAATTAAAATACTCGATTATATATACCTGAAGTTTAATTTCCCACCATTCATTTGAAGCATCTACGGTACCCGAAGTGTGATCAATATCAAGTCCAGTTTCTCCATGAAGTAAAGAGCGCCACAAACTCCAATCTTTCTTAAGATGATTCCAATGATTCTTATATTGTTTTTGCACCCACATTTTCCCGGTTTTTTCATTAAAAGCATTTCTTACATTCTTCCATCCTTTTTTTGCTTAAACAAGTAGTAGGTCTGTTTCCAGCTAAAACTTGTTCGGCACAAAGGGTAACAAAAAGATCATGGAGTGCAGGCTCCCAATTGGCCTTCTCAATTGTTCCTTGTGATGTTCTTGTCATTTTCCCTTTCGATTTCATTTGAGATGTCATTCTTCTTTAAATATCATGAAAAACATAAACCCATTTCTCCTATTATTATTACATAAAGAAATAGTACACGAAAAGTTAAAGAGAATGATACAATAATTCAAGGTTAAGGATTTCTATAACATTTTCCACTACATCAACAATTTTAAAAATATCATTTTCAATTTAAAGTTTTATGCCAAACAGAACAAAAACACCTAGGTCAGGCTTCACATTACAGAATTTTGAGATTAGAGGAACTAATGAATTTACAGTTTAGATGGCATAGCTGCAGAAATATGTCCATTTTACAGTAATCCAACAAAAAAATATCAAACATCCCTCCACTAACAAGGACAAGAAGGAATAACTACTGTTAGCTACCTATATAAACCACAACACAAATATATGTGGCATTGGAAAATAACACACTGCAGGTGTTGAATTGCAATTGTTTCCAATTCAATCAGCTATACACTTGATGGATAAAATTCCACTGTGTAATAAAAACCTCGCAAGTGTACAAGTTACCGTAGTAGCAACGTACAAAAGTAAGGGTCGAACCACAGAGACTTGTGTGTTTAACAAGTTGATTTAATTAATGCAGAAAGTAACAAAAAGAGGGGTTTTTGGTTTGGTTTATTAACTAAAATTACTAATGCACGAAATTAAACTAATGAATTTAAGAAAACACGAAAGCGAGAAATACGGATTCAATCAGATCAAAGAAATTCACGGATTGGATTTCATATTCATCTTCATTCTATGCTAGAATTATCATGATAAAATTAACAATCTTGTCCAAAGATTCGTTCACTGAATTTAAGGGTTGGGACGTTCGATGTGCGGATTGCAACCCTACTATTTCTCTCCTATTGTAGATTCCGCTAGGTCAAAACAATGATCAAGAAATTCATTAAGAACAATAAGAACATATGAATCTGGATTCTCTTGTATTCCGCTAGGTCAACAATCAAATCCAATTGATGGAATAGTGGCCTAAATTATGAACAATCCACGCTAGTGCAACGATTCACAACCTAACAATTAAAGGTTAAAATAGCATTGAAACCTAAAACTGAATATAGATATTTCATCAAACATGAACAAGAAAGTTTTGGAAAATTATACTAGCATAGAAATCCGACGAATATTACATCCAATCCATGAACTAGAAAGATTAGTTACTCATCTTCATAGAAAAAGACAAAAGAGATGAATAACAAAACATAAACCTCGTTTGATCCTTGAATTGTAAAGCAAAAACTTGAAATCCTTGTTCCTAATTGAGTCTTGACTCCCAAAAGCATGATAATAATTTAACTCTAAGATGTCTTTTTTTTATACTAAAAGATTATGGAGATAAAATCTGCAGAAAATCTCTAGAATCCTTTCAAAATAAGGAAACTGTCTTCCTCAGTCCGTCCCTACTGGGCGCACGCCCCCTGGCACTGGGTGTGCGCCTGGTCTCAATCTGGTTGTTTTGGGCGTGCGCCCACTTCCTCCAGGCGTGCACCCTCCTTCTGTTCCAGCTTTACTCCCTTTTTCCTCCATAATTTCCTTTTGATCCTCCAGCAGAATGACTCCTTGACTTCTCAAAATACCTCGCAAGTCCTTTTTCACTCTCCAACAGATCTCCGCTCCACTTTTGCTTCCTTTCTTCACTTTAACCCACAGTTTTTCACCTACTTAACCTGTACTCATAAAGATACTAGAAAATACATTAAAATAACATTTTACTCAAGAATTTCACAATAAATAAGTGTAAGAGTACCTAATTTAGATGTGTAAAAACACATCCATCAACACTATACCAATATATCCCCAAAAAAATAAGTATGAAGCAGGTGTTGGCTATTCTTAGGTTGAAATAGTGCTTGAATTAAAGCCATTCTCAAGAAAATAATCATAATAAAACCACTTGTTTCAATCAGAAATCAGATTGAATTTACTACTAAATTCTCAAGAAAATGTTATAGAAATCCTTAACCTTGAAAAACATAAACCCATTCTCTTCTCTGACTATGTAAATCATCAAAGTTTAGGTTTTCTAAAGCAATCAATCCCAAACGAAAATCGATAATTAACAAACAAAAATCATTGATTTAATTAGGAGAAATCGAGAACAAGTTGACTAACAGGGGATCAAATAAAAAGAAACAGACGGAGAGAATGAAGGATTCGACCGGTACCTAAATTTGCGTCGGAAGGATGCCGGAGAAATGAGAAATTCCGGTGGAGGAGCTCGAGATCTGGCAAGCGACGGAAGTGAGAGAAGAGCGGCGCTGCTCTGGCTGTGAAAAAATGATGAAGGCGATATATAAGAAGGAAAGGAAACCCTATCAATTAAAACGAGGGCAATTTCGGAATATGAAAAATTCATTAAAGTCACTATTCATCCGTATGTTTACTGTTCACAATGGGTTTTTTTAATTCAGCACTTTCATTCCTACTTATGACTTATAAGTTATTTGTGCATTATGGGCATTGTACTAAACTTATGACTTATTTGTCAAAAAATGAAATCAAACAATACATTTATGACTTATGGAAAGTAATAAGTTATAAACACTTTCCCAACAATGATATCAAACATGCCCTAAAGAGAGAAACATGAATCGCTATATAGACTTGAGGATCTACTCCCGTTAAAACCAACTAGTGCCACACTCGTGCGTTAAACGCACGGATAAAAAATATTTTAAAAAAATAGAAATAATAGGAAAAGTTGCTCTTCATAGAGCACGTCACACATCTGTCCCTTTTATTTTCTCCCTTTTTCTTTATAGCAAGTCACTATCTTACAAATGTGAAATGACAAAATCGACCAAGATTTCAATTCCAAAATTGGTTGTGAGCAGGAAACGAAATGGAAAGCTTTTTTGAAAAATTAAGGAGCTATGAAAGTCTTAGTTAAGGAGCCATTTGACGGTGATTAGGCATCCTAGGCGTGACCTAGGCGCACCCAACGCCAAGAAAACTGGTGTTCACAAAGGAGCCAAAAGCCCCAAAATTTATACTATTTCATTTTCTAGCACTACGCTAAGGCCTCTCAATATATACTACTCCATTAGCACTATGCTAAGGCCTCTCAATATATACTACTTCATTTTCTAGCATTTCAATTCCTAGACGATGTGGAATTAATATCTCATTTGGTTTTCAAATGATAAGGCCTCTCAATATATGCTACTCCATTTTCAAGCATTTCAATTCCTATACAATATGGGATTAATGTCCAATTTGGTTTTCAAATGCTAAGGCCTCTCAATATATACTACTCAATTTCTTATCATTTCAATTCCTAGACGATGTGGGATTAGGGGTAAGATGACCAAAATTAATTTTTCGTCAAATTAACATATTTGTTAACTATACATACACGTAAATTAATTTTTCCAAATAAACATGTTGATTACACATTTAGTACATATATTATGATTTACTTGTTAAAAATTAAATTCACTTCAATTTATAATAGTGGATTTAATTTAAATTTAATTAATTTATAAAAAATTAATTTTCTTAATTGAATTCTAAAATTGTTATTAATATTATTTTAGCAGTGTATCATAACAATTTTGTAAAATTTAATGAAGATGATTAAATTTTTATATGATGATGTTGATAAAAAATCATTAATTCAATATTTATAAATCAATTCAAATTCAAATAAATTAATAATTTACGAATAACCTTCTACCATTTATGTGGGAACCCCAACCCGGAACTTAACACGTGTCCCGAGCCGGAGAGTCCAAACCAAGAAAAGACTACCTTAAATTTTTGAAAACATTTTACTTAACTTGAAAGATAACTAACTTTAACTAACTTTAACCTTAACATTCAAACTTCAACACACTAACTTGGGGTCATCTCCACTTGGAGGAAAAGGGGTAACACAACTTGAAACCAACTTACTTTACAACATTTACAAAAGTCTACAAATTATAAGTTTGAACCAAAGGTTTATATTTACACAAACTCCACCAAGGAGATATCAAAATATAACTACAACCCTTCCATCTAAGACATAACATACCCGACAACCCAAAATCCAAGTACAAACTCCGCACCGCCTTCACTGGCTGGGTCCTCCCGTCTCAGGTCGATCTAAAACATGAAAGGGAGAAGGGTGAGAATAAATCTCAATAAGTTATTATGAATGCACAATATGCCAGGTAAGATGCAACACATAAAAGGTGCATATAACACATTGGAAAAGCCGTAAACACATTACGTTACCTTGGTTTACCTTTTCCCGTCTGACCAATAAGTCGTACAATATTGGAAGATAAAACTCCATCAAAACCAATAACATGTAACAGAGAGAGCTATTATAATAACTCCTCTCTTGTGAACTGCTTAGGCATATTCACATCTTATAAAACCCATTTTTCAGGGAACCATATAAGATACTAGCAACTCTGTAAGGCTTTTGGCTCAATACATATGCTATAACCCCAATCTGTGGCCACAGAAGGGGACAGTCACAGGTATAACGTAATCCGATCACATTAGGTCACACTTTCCATAATTGATCGTATTCCGTTATACCCCTAAACATCAGCTGATTAACACAAGTTCAAGCACATAATAGATACTTGAAATAAAATCCACCAAAGGGATGAGAATATAATAAAATGGTAAAGCATACTCATGTTCAATCAATAATATAGTGCAACATTCATTTCATACACTATGTATATAACCATCAATGCATATGAATATATAACCATCAATGCATATGAACTCAAGTAAGGGTACAAGATATCACAAACCAACCATACATGAACAATATGCAATAATATATAACCTTTATAAAGGTCCAAGTTCCATTTACCAAGTTGGATTCACTCTGGTTAAAGAACAAATCAAGGTTACGAAGCATTTTCCAAACAATATTTAAAGTACTTCCACTATTCCAATTTAACCAAGTAAGACATCATTATGTAGCTAAAGTGTTCTACTTTAATCTAAGTTAAAGAGGGTTCACTTTGGTTCTGGTTTGAATAGGTTTCTAGGCCTTAGAAAGTTGTTCAGGGACTGCAGGGTAGGGCACGACTCGTGCCCCTTTTACACCCCACCAGAACCTCTCGTGGGCATAGGCATGGCACGAGTCGTGCCCCCTGTCCAGAATTCAGAACCAAAATGCAACAACATCAGCAACCCATCTAAATTGACCCAAACCAAGTATCCTCTGTTTCAAAGTGACCCCAAATCAGTACCAAACCTCATCCAAACCATTTCCAAACTATTCCATACCCTTTTCAAACTAAAACCACACCAAACAACATTATTTTAGTAGCAAAATAAATGTCACTTTGCCATGCAACTACTCCAATCAATTCATTAACACCATAAAACAAGTATGTACCCATTTTCTTGTTATTACACAACCAAACCATACTCATTTAAAATCCCCTTTTCCAAAAACCAAGAATTTCCAAATAAAAATGTTTCAACCTTCCCACAATTCATGAAAATCTTTTAATAATAACAATAATCAAAGAATGAACACTTTTTGGAAGAAATCATAATAACTTACTTAAATGGTGAAAAATAGAATATTTATTTGAGCAGCTCTAAACGATCTCCTCGCCGCCACGAACAAGAATCCGCCCTTGGTTTTGAAAACGGAGAAGTAATGAAGGTTGTAGAATTTTTATAAGGAAAAACCTAGGGTTTGGTTTTTCTCCATGGAGTTGTTTTTGAAAGAAGAAGAAGATACTGAGAGATAAAAGGAAGGACTTTCTTTTTACTAATTCAAGGATAATTATAGGAAGTTTCATTAAAACTCCTCAAAGAAGAATGACCCAAACTAACAATAATCTTAACTATTCAACTTGGCAACTAAGCACCTCAACTAAATATAATCACGTTATTAAAGATTCTCAAATATTATAAAATCATAATACACTTTATAATTTATTCCTTTTAGATCCTTTAGCATTAAAATTAATTCCTTTTCATCCTAAATTCACATAAGTTAGTTAAAAACATATTTGAGCGCATAAACTTAACATATAGCATAAAAGGCATAAAATGACATATTACCACCCGAACCCCACGTGTTCAACGAGTGATAAAATAGTGCCTAGTTTTAAGGTCGTGACAATTTAAATCTTTCCTACCCGCTAAATTTGTTCTAGTAACCCCACCATCATCCGGGGTCCGCTTCCGAGTTTTTAATGAAGAGAAAATAAAGTGAGGGGAGGGAAAATGAGAGAAAAGAAAGGGAGAGAAGTGAATTTAAATTTCTTCCGATGTGCTTTCGAGTTAGGAAAGAAAATGAAAGGAAAAACAAATTTTTCTCTCCTCATGCATCCGAGTTTTAGAATGAAATGATAGAAAATAACAATAAAATGACTTCTATACCCTCATTTATAAAGGTATTTATCAAAATATATAATGACATTAAAATATATAATGTCATTAATAATAAAACATCCACAAATATGATAAACAAATGTGATAGCATTTGAACTCCTATCATTATAAAAAAAAAAATCTACATAAATAATTGCATCCAAAATTTGACCCTATCTTTAAATAGTATTTCTTTTGTCCCAAATATAACGAAGGAAATTTTTTGGAGGGTAATGATGAGATTATAAAAAATATGTGAGGGTAAAAGTGGGATAATAAAAAAATTGTCAAGCTTCCAATTTCTTTCCTTCCAATTCCTCTCGATTTTGGGAGAAAATTTTTGGGAGAAAAATTCTAAAAAATTTCTTTCCCTTTCTTTCCACTTCCTCTCTAAAAAATCTCGGAAGCAAGCTAGCGAAGGAATTTTTTTAAAGGCATTTACCAAATAATCCCTTTAAAGAAACAATACTGATGAGCCCGGATCTACTGGACCGGGCCCGCGCTCAGTCTAGTCCAAGGAACCAGTGACGTAGCAGTTCCTAGACCGCTGGAGGGAAGACCGCGGACAAATAGGCCCTTGTGGTCAAGACCGCGTCCCTCCTCGCATTGTCCCCATCGAGGACCATTGGGACCCTGCTCGCTGGATCCGTGCCCGCATGAGTCATGCCCGCATCAACCGTGCTCGCGTCATATATCTTTGACCGCGGGCACAACGTTGACCGCGGGCACATGCTGCTTCCCGGTTAATGTCAAGCCTTACTGAGCAAGTTAGCTTACTGGCTCTGACAGGCCACTTGCCGGCTACCCCATAACGCATTCAATGCGGCTCAGTCCGGCGCCTACTATTCCATTTAATGCACTAAGTCGGCTACACGGCTCATGTCACTTTCAGCCATGTCCCCTGGACAGTCAATGTTCCCTCCCTGACGGGACCAATTAGCTGCGGACACGTGTAGCTGGTCAAATACCAAAGTGCCCCCTAGGGCTGATCTCATTGCTTACCTCAACAAGCACCATTGCATTGCCTATAAATAGAATAAATAGAAGGCCTTTACCCCCTTGGGCAAGGTAAGTTCCATATACAATTGAGTAAGCTCTATTACTCTCTAAACCTAAACACACACACACTCCAAAGGTATTCAAAGCCTTATTACTCAGTATTCTTACTCTCACACCCGAGGGCCTGAGTTGGAGTAACATCCAACTTTGACCTTAACGGTGCTTGTTTGTGTTGTGATCTAGGTACATCAAACCACCAAATATATCCTAGCCAGATATCCTTGAACCGCTCCTGACCCCAAAAGCTGTGGCGTCATCAGTGGTTCCATTGCCGGGAAACGACTTTCTTTCGTTTTCTCGTTAAAAATCTTTTGTTTTCAAGGCACCTCACGTGTCCTAAACAAATTCAGTGCCGAAAGGCTCTTCTTTTTTCCATCATCTTCTTTCCAGAATATGGCTAGAATATTGAAAAATGCTGGTCACTTGACCCTAGAGGAGGATGATCAAGCCTCACCCTCCGTCATTAATAAGGGCAAGGCTCCAAACTCAGTTTTCAATAGAATGGGGGCACGTTCCCAGCCGCCAAACACCCTCTCTCCTGGTCAAAGGGCCATACACCAACTCACAGACCAAATACGTGCTGAAAAAGCACAGGCCCTACTAAACAATAGCCCAAAAACTCCCCAAGATCACATAAAAAACACCACTCTGACCACCCCACTTTCCCCAGAGCAAATCCTGAGAAGGAAGGAAATCCTGGCCTCCAAGTCCAAACTGGTCGCGGAGGCCATGGCCATCAACGATGCGGAGATGGAAATGTTTGAAATAGAGGCCAATGGAGGGCTACAGTTCCCTCAAGGGTCACAAAGATTCTCCCAACGAGCTCCCGCTAACTCGCTTGCTAGTCAAGCTGTGGGGGCAAACCGGGTTGAACCAACCCTTGAACGCGGACAGCCGGCCAAGCGGAGCGTGGTGCATGTAGAGGATAGCGAGGAGATTGGGGAAGAGGCACAGTCAAACCACCATGCGAGGTCCAAAGCCAGACCCTTGGCTCCGGCCAAGGAGAAGGCCGTGACTCCACGAGCTAAGAAGCAAAAGGTTGATGATCGAACCCCGAGTTTGTGGAATTTATGCAGAAGATGTGGGAGACCCATCGAAGGTCTGCCCGAAGTGTGGCCGCACCATGGACGCCTTCGGCGATAAAATTGTGCGGGCACCGATCCGCAGGGGTAAACCCCCAGATGGACACCTATGACGGATCCAAAATGCCAAGAGTCATATGGGAAGATTTGAGGGCCGAGATGGCTTTATTCTCCGCGGACGAGTCGGTGATGTGCAAAGCTTTGTCTGCGACCTTCACGAGCAAGGCCCTATCTTGGATGCTAGCCCTCAAGCCCCGGTGTATCCAAACATTCGGCCCGTTCGTAGTTCTCTTCCTCAATGCCTTTGCCGGAGCAGTGTGCCCGCTAGACCAAAGACAGATCTTGTCCGTGTCAAGCGGGCACCAAACGAGCCTACAAAAGATTATATATCCCGGTTCAGAAGGTGAGCGAGGAAATTGTGGACCTGGACGAAGGAGATATCGGACTATGTTTTGAGGGCGGCCTCGGTTCCTCCTTCCTCAAAATGAATTTTGCCTCCGGCAAACCTAAATCGATGGAGGAAATGTATGAAAGGGCCTCGGCCATTGCCTCCGCCCGAAGAACCTAGTGTGCCCGCTCCCGAGCTTCTGCGAAAGAAAGGATAAGCCAAGTCCGGAGACCACCCTAGCCTGCTCACACCAATAATCGGGGCAAAAACAGAGGCCTGGGGATCGAAAAGCTCAAAAAGGCTATGGCCGAAACGGTTTACACAGGCTCACCGACCCAAGGGTGGTGATCATGAGAGCCTCGAGACTTTCCTGCTCCTCCCCCATGCTTCGAAAGCCAAATGAGAGGAGTAGACTTAAGTTACGTGAGTATCACAACGACCACGGGCACGGAATCGAGGGCTGTTTCCAGTGAAACGAGTAATCCAGCAGAAAATCAATAACGGGGAGCTAACCAAGTGGGTTAAGGGAAACAATACTGCCCCCAATAACAATGATCAGCAGCGGGCACGACACACGCGGGGACCAGAGAGAAATGAAAGAGATAATTATGATGACGATTTTGGGGACTATGACATTAACTTCATTGGGGAGGAACCTCCCTCTAATAAGCAGCATTCCCTCCAAATTCGGACATTAGAGAAGGTTTTCTCCATCCCATACAGCTCGGAGGAAGAGCAAGAAATTGGGTTCAAAAGGAGTGAACTTGCCTCCACCCTTTTTCATTCCACACAGCCACTCACCCTCGTAATGAGAATCATCCGGGCAAACATAGGCCGAGTGTTGATAGATACTGGAGCTGCCCGCGACATACTCTACTACCATACTTTGGTTGGAATGAGAATGACGGAAGCACATCTCACTCCATATGCGGGCATGCTCGAAGGCTTCACCAACCACGCTGTAAGGGTAAAGGGGACGATTGTGTTTGACGTAGCTATTGGGGAAAAACCCATGCAGAAGACGGCCAAGATAACTTTCATGGTGGTCGATCTTCCTTCCCAAGACAATGCCATTCTCGGCGTAAGCTGCTCAGCCGAATTGGGAATAGTTGCGTCCGTCCCCACCAAAGGGTGAAATTTAACACCCCGGCGGGGTTGCTACCATCAAGAATCAGCCGGGAGATTCCTCAGAAACCTTTGGAGGAAAAAAGGAAAGAACAGAAAGGCCAGCATCCCGCCCGCCAATACAGGCGAGACAAAATGATAGAGGGAAAAGGCGAGGACAAGTCAAAAAGGGGAAAACTCTTGCACTCCCGCCGCCACCCGTACCGATTGGCATGCTTTCTTTCCATTCCACGAAGGTGGAGCTCAAGATGAGCGAGAAAATCGAAGCTTAGGCTGCCCCTGTTGAGGGAGGTTATATTGATCGAGGAATAGAGGGGAAATTGACCGTGATATCATATACTCAATGGCAAAGACTGACCGAAGCTCAGTCAACCCCCAACTATTGTCATTGACTCCTTGCACAATCGTGAAATCAGCGACCTTCAACCTAACGATGAGCTCAAGGAGGTGGTAATCAATCCCCACTTCCCCGAGCAAACAGTTAAGGTTGGGCTGGAAATTCACAGCGAGGAAAGAAGGATACTTATTGAGTTCCTTAGAGCAAATTGCAATGTGTTCGCTTGGAGGGTGGAAGATATGCAAGGCATCAGCGAGGACGTGATCCTCCATAAAATCAACGATGACCCATCCTTCAAAAACATCCATCAGAAATCAAGGTACTTCTCCCCGGAGAAGGAGATCGCGATCAAGGAAGAGGTAGAAAAACTGTTAAAGGCGGGGATAATAAAGGAGATCTCCTACCCCAAATGGCTGGCCAATGTGGTCATGGTTAAGAAATCCAATGGTAAATGGAGGATGTGCGTTGATTTCACCGATCTCAACAAGGCATGCCCCAAAGATTGCTTCCCTCTTCCTCGCATAGACAGATTGGTGGATTCTATAGCCGAACACAGAGTTCTAAGCTTCATTGATGCATACTCCGGCTACCATCAGATCCAGATGGCTCCTGAAGATGTCCGCTCTGTAGCTTTCATCGCTGCGGGCAAGACATACTGCTACACTATGATGCCCTTTGGGCCGAAAAATGCAGGAGCCACATATCGCCGCATGGTCAATCTTGTCTTTAAAAACCAACTAGGCGAAATCTTGAGGCCTACATTGACGACATGGTCATAAAAACTAAGGAAAACTCCCACGAGCTCGATGTGGAGGAAACCTTCAAAAACTTGCGCCACAACAACATGAAGCTAAACCCCCTTAAGTGCGCTTTCGGGGTCAAGGCGGGCAAGTTCCTGATTCATGGTCAACCAAAGAGGGATAGAGGCTAATCCAGAGAAAATCCAGGCCCTATTAGACATGAAACCTCACCGCCCGCGTGAAGGATGTACAAAAACTCAATGGTCGCATCACCGCACTTCGTCGCTTCATCTCGCGGTCACCAGAGAGATGCCTCCCCTTCTTCAAAACTCTCAAAGGGGGAAGAGAGCCGATAAATTTACATGGAGCACCGAGTGCCATCGGGCTTTTGAAGAGGTCAAAACATACCTCGGGCACCCACCTCTACTCAAAGGCCGGTGCCCTGAGAAGAGCTCTTTTTATATTTAGCCGTTATCGATCCGCAAGAGCCGCCGTTCTTGTAAGGGAGGAGAATAACTCCCAAAACCAGTTTATTATGTAAGTAAGGCACCGTCCGCCGTAGAAGGGCGTTATCTTAATATAGAAAAGTTAGCTTACGCCTTGCTTGTATCTCGCTCGAAAATTAAGAGCCTACTTTTCGCACATCCTATAACCGTACTAACCGAGGCCCCGCTTAGAAAGGTTTTACATAAACCGAGTCCTCGGGGAGAATGCTAGCTTGGTCTATAGAGCTCACCGAGTTCCGCATCACCTACTCCCGAGAAAGACAATCAAAGCGCAGCCTTAGTTGATTTTGTAGTAGAATCATCATTCAAATTAGCGGACAAATGACCTCGGAAAAAGAAAGCGAGCAGAATCGAAGATGACCCGAGAAAGCCCGAGCACGTAAATTGTTCAACCAAGGGAGCGTCCGTAAGAGGTATGGACTTTATATGTGGACGGCTCCGCGAGCAAGTTAATCAGTGGAGCGGGCATACTTCTGATCGCACCCTGCGGGGAGAAATTTATGAGGGCCTTGAGATTCAAGTTCGAGGCATCAAACAATCAGGCTGAGTATGAAGCGATTATAGCGGGCATGGAATTGGCAAGAGACTTGGGAGTTCGTAATATTGAGATCAATAGTGACTCTCACTCATAGTTAATCAAATTAGGGGGAGTATGATACTATCAACCCAAGATTAGCTCGATCTTTGCGGCCTTGCAAAAACCCTCATCAAAAATTTCACTTACTATGAGCTGAACCAAGTCATGAGAGAGGATAATGTGGAAGCTGACCTCCTCTCAAGAATAACCGAGCAAGAAATTGGTGAGTTGGAGGCAGATTGTCAAATTGAATTCACGGAGAGACCTGCTATAGATCGAATTCAGATAAACAATATTGAGGATCAAGTAAGGGACTGGGTAGATGAAATGAAGGATTACATCGAGAAGCAAACCCTCCCCGAGGACCCAGTAAAGGCTAGAGCCATCAGAGCGGTGTCCGCGAAATACCTCGTCCTCGATGGGGTGCTTTTTCGGCGATCATTCACCAAGCCTTTGCTAAGATGTGTTAAAACTCACATGGTCACCAACTTACTCTATGAGGTCCATGAAGGAGTTTGTGGCGGACATCCAGGTGCTCGCACCCTCTCAGACAAGATCAAATTCCAAGGATTCTTTTGGCCCACAATGAGAAGGGATGCGCAGGAGTATGTTAGAAAATGTGATAAGTGCCAGAGATTTGCGGACATCCCTAGACTACCATCAACAGAGCAGACTTTGGTTGTACCATCGTGGCCGTTTGATACGTGGGGGATAGATCTTATTGGACCATTTCCAACTGCTAGAGGAAGCATTAAATACGCCGTGGTGGCCGTGGATTATTTTACCAAGTGGACGGAAGCAAAGGGCTTAGCCACTATTTCCGAGGATAACACTATCAGTTTTGTCCACGACCACATCTATTGTCGATTTGGGGTTCCCCGAGCAATAATTTCAGATAATGGCACCCAATTCTCCGCAAAATTCACTGCTGAATGTGTGAGAATGAAGGTGCAACACCGTAAGTCCGCTTGCCTATCCTCAGGGAAATGGTCAAGCTGAGGCAGCAAACAAGCTAGTCCTGACTGCCTTAAAGAAAAATTTGGAAGGACGAGGAGGACGTTGGTTGGACGAGCTCCAGATCGCATTATGGGTTGTCCGCACCACAATAAGAAATTCAACAGGAGAAACTCCTTTCTCGCTCACGTATGGGTCAGAGGCAATGGCTCCAGTTGAGGTAGCCCTACCCTCGTACAGAGTCACATACTTCGACGAGTCTCAAAACGAGGCAAACAGAAGGTGTGACCTGGACGATCTCGAAGGAAAGAGAATGCGGGCACATGAAAAAATGGTGAACTACAAGCAGAAAGCGAAGAAGCACCATGACAAGAGAGTAAATAAGAGGAGTTTTTCAGTTGGAGACTGGGTACTCAGAAGCGTAGAGGTCCAAGGGACCCAACCTGGTTTCAACAAGCTGTCCCCGAAATGGGAAGGTCCATATGAGGTCACGAAGATAGTCAAAGAGGGCACCTACATATTGCGACCAAAAGAGGGAGAAGAGCTTAAGCACGCTTGGAATAGCGACCACCTTAAGAGATATTTCTTTTAAATCTTTGTAATTTTTTGGAAGGAGTATAGACTGTGTATACAAAGGAAGTTATCATCATATTTTGATGCAAAAATCAATTCCCACCAGCCTCAAAAGCTAGGGTGGATGCCCGCAGGCGGATGCCAGTGGGTTCAAGAGCCAAACATATGAGCTCCTACTTACTGATGCGCAAAGATCTAATGATCCGCATGCCTATATATGTACAAAGATCCATTACGATCCGTACTATGATCGCGGGGAGGATACTCTCTCCTGCCCGCGTGACACCACCAAAAATAAGTGGATATAGATGAACGTAGGTACAAAGGCCATGATGCCCGTGCCTACGGATTCTAGTGGGGACAATGACCTGAAGTCCGGACCCACTAATTGCGCGAAGGACCTCGTTAGGGCCGTTACTCGCATGCCTGTATGTGACAAAGGCCTACATATAAGCCCGTTCACCAGATCGCCACGAGACCCTCACGAAAAACCCCAGGGAGTTTTAAATAAAGGGTCAAATAAGTGAGAACCTCCAATAAGGGGATACAGATGCCAGGGGGTTAAAGGGCCTCTATGCTAAAATATGCTCCTACCTTTCTGTTGCGCGGACAATAGCCTCACGGCCACCTTCTGCATGCCCTATGAAAGTATGCTTGCCTTGGCTACTTTTGACTTACACCACAGCTCGCAAGGCTGGGAATAAGTGTAAATGGATGAGAGTGATCAAACTAGTTTAACAAAGCCAAACAGACAAACGAGGTTAAGGCCTCAAAGTTTGCCACAAGGATAAACAAACGCGATCATAGAAGAATAAGGCTGACTCTCACGAAAAACCTAAGGGTTTTGAATAAAGAGTTAGGAAAACTCAAAAAATGCGGGCAAAGGGCCTACTAAGCTGCTGCCCGCAGAAGGAGAGTATAAAGTTAATTGCAAGTCAAAAACGCTGGAAAAAGTAATAGGCAAGAATGCAAGTACTGAGGTGCTCGAAAATTGCCAAACTACTCAAAATAGCCTACGAGACAAGCAATTAAGATAAATAGTAAAGGAGCCAAGTGGAGAAAAATTCTTCTATTAATGATTAAGAAAATATTTACAAAGTCCTAAACTATTACAAAAAGAAAAAAGCAAAAACCCTATACTAGTGGAGCATTCTCCTTGGGCTCCTCAGTGGCCGCTCCACCTGTGCCCGCTTCTGGCTCCTCAGTGGCCGCACCCCCTGTGCCCGCTTCTGAGTCCGGAGTTGGGGAAGGCAGGCTGGTCCCCAGAGGCACCTCGGTAGTAGGAGCAGCTTGTTGCTCTACAGAGGCCGAAGCAGAGCCGCCCGCCGGGAAACAGATCTCCTATGGCCGACCCTCTCGGAAGAACCCGAGCCAGGGCATCCCCCAATGATAAAGGGTTCTCCCGAATCGCAGCCTCATCCAATTGGGCGATCGTGCCCAGGGCTACTTCGCCACAGTGAGGCGAGAGAGGCCGCAGCGGAGAGATCCAGACCCTCGACCTCGTCCTCTGACAGAGGAACTAGCGCATGCCCGGTACGCACTCCGCGTCGCAGCAACCAGTGAGCCGATCACGGCCAACCGCCGCACGGAGAACATACCCGTGGCCGCGGATTCCGGATTCGTGTCCGGACACCGGCCTCATACTGGGCCAGGCACTCCGCGTTGAACTCATCGGAGTTCTTATACTCCTCGATGGCCTCCTTGCGAGCTTCGCCATCCTCTCTTTCTCCAAGCCAAACCGCGTCGAGGCAAGAACTTCTGAGAGATCATCCGCCTTGGCCTCCGTGATCTCCACTTGCTTTTGGGTGGCATCCAGCTTGACCATGAGCTCGGCATTTCTTTGCTCCACTGGAGTTTGTGGCCCTTGAGCTCATCCCGCCGACCCTTTGCCTTTTCAAGGCTCTTCTCCAGCCTCGGTCACCCGCTCCCGGAAGCCCTTCAGATCGGACTCCTTGGTCGCGAACTCTTTCTCCTTGGCATCCGGGAGGGAGCTCGAGTCCCCACCTTCTCCCGGGCCAGCCTCCGCGGAGTTTACCCGCCATATCCTTGGTGTTACTAGCAAGCTCACGGACGAGCTATCACAGTCTCCTGAGCCGCATAGCCTTATTGCCCACCTGCGAGGAGGATAGTTAGAGCAAGGAAGGCTAAAAGTGTCAAAGGGACAGACAGAAAGAGTCAAACCTCAGTGAGGGCAATCCCAATGTCTCCCATCAAGGCTGATGGGTTCTCCTTCTCCGCCACGGCATGATAGAAGTCCGGGGCGAAGAGCCTATTGATAAGCCCGATCCCAACAACAGAATTGTGGGCAGAGCGGGCGTACAGTCCACCCTTCAATGGCGGGCACAGCTCCCACTGTTTCCTCTTCTCCTGTGTCTCCTCGCGGGTGGCCAGGGAGGAGATCGGGTAGGCTACCGAGCAGATTGTCCCCGCGGTGGAGGGAGCAGTGGTAGAAGCGGTGGCAGCAGCAGGGGGGCTACGAGAAGAAGTCTCCACCACTTTCTGGGTCTTGGAGGACCTCTCCCTATGCGTCAGATCCGCCTCTCTGTCAGTCCTTTTCTTGGACTGCTCCTGGTTATGCCCGGAGGCAATAGTACGGCCGGGAGATGATGCCCGGAGAGCATTGGGTGGAGGAGGACCCCGGGGAGGTGGAGGCAGATTCCCGGTGGTTAGAATGGTTCTGGGAGCAGATAGAGCCTCCCCAGTCCTCCTGCTCGCTACAGGCACGGTCTTATCTTTTGTGGGGACCCCTCCCATCTCATTCTGCCTCTTCTGGGCAGCTTCCTTGTTGGCCCTCTGGTTCTTGGCCTTCAGCTGAGCAGCACTTAAAGGGGCCATCAGAAATTATACTCTTCCGGATCTACTCTGGAGGGAAAGAAAAATGGTTAGCAGAGCAGTTCAAAAAATCAAAGGCAAAGTAAATTGGCAACAATTGTTATAAAGGAATCAGAGACCGATTATTTCGGGAGGATCGCACTCAGCGCCCAGCATACAGGTCTTACAATCGGCCTCAAACTGGTAATGTTCGTGCACCCGCCAATCAGGGTCGCGGGGCAAAGGCTCTATCTCTACTCTGGGGGCATGTGGGGCGCCCTCCCTGCGAGGAGCCACCCCCGAGTAGATCAATAGGGGCTCATCTTCCACTATGGCGCCCACGTCATATACGGGCTCCTCCCCGCTATCCAAATAAAGGGCCAGATGCCTCTCTATGGCAGTGCGCATAGCATCGGCTGAGGACGGGTCCGGATAACTGCCAGCGGCCACCTTCATCGGGACGGGGTGTGAAGGTTTGGAAAAGGGCCATCCAAATCTTGACTCAATAACCAAAATGTCCTTCTGATTCCATTGGTCAAATTTGTTTGAGGGAGGAGAGAAAGTCCTGGTAGAGTAGTTCCTAGCCTTCAAGCTCAGGATACCACGGCTAATCTGGTTCTGATAGTAGGCATAGAGCCCAGCAAGAGTAGGTTCATAACCCAGGAATCTGCATACATCTATGAAGGAGACAATGGCCCGGATGGCATTGGGAGTCGGAGTGCGTAGGCGGGCGGGCATTGAACTCCGGGGAAGAAGTAAAAGAAAGGGTCCAGGGGCAGCCTCAATCCATTCTCAAACTGGGCCCCATAAAAAACGCAGGCTCGGTTGTCCCCGCGGACATCTGCTATGGTCTCTGGCCGCAGCTTGTCCTTGTCCTTCAAATGAACATGCCCAAGGGTGCGGACACGGTAAGCATTGCGGTCCACGTTATAAACCTCATAAATCTCCTCCTCCCAGTCAATGGTGGCCACCTCCTTGGCCTTCTTGCTACGGCCACGACCAGGATTCACACCCCTAGCTGGCCTCTTGCCTTTGTTCGGGCGGGGGCCACAACCTCCTCCTCCTCCTCGAGTCAGAGCTCTCGAAGGCGTCCACAATGTTGGTGGTCTCAGCGGCCTTCTTGGAGGTCCCCGCGGCCCTCCTATCCCCCTCCTCGCGGTCATCCTCTTCGGTCTCCGAGCTCGAGGAGCCAAAGAGACCGGTGGGGTCACCACGGGCAGGGGCCACCTCCGATTCAACCTCACCGGTTCCAGTCACCTCGAAATCAAGGGGGTCAAGTTCCTCACCGTCGCTCGGCACCAATTGTCTCCGCCCTAGGGGCCGCGGGCACAATGGAGGAAAGATGGTACTCAGGGGCAGAACATCTAAAGGGTCACTCAGGGTCCCCGCGCTCGGTGCCCGCGAATTGCTTGATTGATCAGAGTCCATTAGTTCACACTTTTCCCAGTCACAAACTACTTCGGGGACGCGAATCGCTCTCCTCACTAATTCAACGGCGTTCAGAGCCGAGCCTCTCTCGCGGGGAAACCTGCACAAAACCCCCATTACAAAATTTCTCAGCCTACTGGTATCCCCCAACACCAAAACATCACCGTTCCTTTTTACCCTTTTATCCTTGGCCTCCCACAACCGGGGTGGGACAAAAGGCCCCCATTGGGATTTTTCGCAGAAGTATTGGAAGCACTCAAGGGATAACCTAAGCCACCCATGGCCTACCTTCCTAAATATCCCCCCTGTCCGTTTACAAACGGCAAACAAATCTGGAGTGCTCCCATCTCCTAACTCTATGGGACGGCGGAGTCCAAACTCTCGAGTGGTCATTATTCAGAAACCAGAAAAAAGAAAAAACAGAAGGAGATGAAGAAGAAAACACCCAACAGTTACTTACGAGAGAAAGATTGGGAGATGGATTCGGAAAACAGTAGCACAGAGTTCGCAGCAAGAAATTTCTCTCTCTAAAGCTCTTTGAATGTTTGGAAACGGTAAAAGTGTTTGAGGTTTAAGGGTTTGGTATTTATAAGGCCTACCTATACGGGTTAACCCGTTAACCCGTATTAATTAGCCCACAAATCCAACCTCGGACCCTGAACCGTCTCCAACGTTTGAAAATTCGAAAAATTAAATACCCTTTGCATTTATTGCCCCCCTTGGATGAGCGACACGTACCCCTGTACGTACCACTAACCCGTCTTTTCATCTGCCAAGGGGCCCACCTGTTAACCGGGAGGCACGCCATGCAAGGGACCACGTGTCACTCACTGGTGCCTCCCGAACGTTCCCTTTGGCCCATGGGGCCAAGCAACAGACAACAAAAAGCGCTAACACTGGTGCTCGCTCGAGGAACAATTGGAGCAAACCGAGCTTCTAGTAGCTCCTCACTCAGACCATAAATAATCACACTTGGAGCTAGGGGCCATTGATGAGCCCGGATCTACTGGACCGGGCCCGCGCTCGGTCTAGTCCAAGGAACCGGTGGCATGCGGTTCCTAGACCGCTGGAGGGAAGACCGCGGACAAATAGGCCCTTGTGGTCAAGATCGCGTCCCTCCTCGCATTGTCCCCATCGAGGACCATTGGGACCCTGCTCGCTGGATCCGTGCCCGCATGAGTCATGCCCGCATCAACCGTGCTCGCGTCATATATCTTTGACCGCGGGCACAACGTTGACCGCGGGCACATGCTGCTTCCCGGTTAATGTCAAGCCTTACTGAGCAAGTTAGCTTACTGGCTCTGACAGGCCACTTGCCGGCTACCCCATAACGCATTCAATGCGGCTCAGTCCGGCGCCTACTATTCCATTTAATGCACTAAGCCGGCTACACGGCTCATGTCACTTTCAGCCATGTCCCCTGGACAGTCAATGTTCCCTCCCTGACGGGACCAATTAGCTGCGGACACGTGTAGCTGGTCAAATACCAAAGTGCCCCCTAGGGCTGATCTCATTGCTTACCTCAACAAGCACCATTGCATTGCCTATAAATAGAATAAATAGAAGGCCTTTACCCCCTTGGGCAAGGTAAGTTCCATATACAATTGAGTAAGCTCTATTACTCTCTAAACCTAAACACACACACACTCCAAAGGTATTCAAAGCCTTATTACTCAGTATTCTTACTCTCACACCCGAGGGCCTGAGTTGGAGTAACATCCAACTTTGACCTTAACGGTGCTTGTTTGTGTTGTGATCTAGGTACATCAAACCACCAAATATATCCTAGCCAGATATCCTTGAACCGCTCCTGACCCCAAAAGCTGTGGCGTCATCAAATACTACTTCCTAGGACAATTTTTAATTTGCTTAACCATTTAGTCCCTAGCTTAATAACTACACCCTCCCAACATTTTACTAAATTCACCCTCCTATCATTTCACTAAGTCCACTCTCTTTAACAATTTAATTTCTCTCCAACTACCCTCACCTTAGGTCACCCCCTCCCCATCTTCTCCGGTCAACACTTTCGGCAACCATTAACTCCGGCGACAAACTCCGGACACCAACTCCGGCGACTTTTTCCGGCGACTTTTCCCGATGACTTTTTTCCGGTGACTTTTTTTTTTTTTTTTTAACGCCGGCGACCACCAACTCCGGTGACCAAACAACTGAGAACTTAACTTATCAGTAAGTTCTCAGTTGTCAACTAAACTACTAAGAACACAATTAACTCCGACAACCACCAACTCCGGCGACCTCTCCGGCGACCAAACAACTGAGAAACACAATTAACTCCGGCGATCTCAGTTGTCAACTAAACTACTAGAAACACAATTAACTCCGGCGACCACCAACTCCGGCGACCAAACAACTGAGAACTTAACTTATCAATAAGTTCTCAGTTGTCAACTAAACTACTAAGAACACGATCAACTTCGGCGACCTCTCCGGCGACCAAACAACTGAGAACTTAACTTATTAGTAAGTTCTCTGTTGTCTACTAAACTACTAAGAACACGATCAACTCCGGCGACCACCAACTCCGGCTACCTCTCCGACGACCAAACAACTGAGAACTTAACTTATCAGTAAGTTCTCAGTAGTAAGTTCTCAGTTGTCAACTAAACTACTAAGAACATGATCACCAACTCCGGCGAACAAACAATTGAGAACTTAACTTATCAGTAAGTTCTCAGTTGTCAACTAAACTAATAAAAACACGATCAACTCCGATTATCACCAACTCCGGCGACTAAACAACTGAGAACTTTTCAGTAAATTCTCAATTGTCAACTAAACTACTAAAAATACTATCAAGTTTGGCGACCACCAACTCCGGCGACCTCTGGGGCGATCAAACAACTGAGAACTTAAATTATCAGTAAGTTCTCAGTTGTCAACTAAAATACTAAGAACACAATTAAATCCGGCGAACACCAACTCCGGCGACCAAACAATTAATAACTTAATTATTTTTTCCCTTAATTCTGTTGAATAAAGTAAGCCAAGCAAGCATCATTTTTGGGTAAACAATATTTCATCTATAATGGCTGCAGTTCTTTCTATTGATCACCTTCAGGCTTCAGCAAGTTAAAAATACAACAACGTGGAGTTAAAAACCAAAGTTTCCCAACTTTAATCAAACAAGTCTCTGATTTAAAAACTCAAACTAGGTGAAAATAAACAACCACTTAACAGACAAATGTAGTGCAAGTCGCAATGTAATCATGTTCTAGTGCCTTAAGCGTGGACAGTTAAAGACAACAACAATTGGTAACAATTTTACTATATTACAACAGAACCATGTCAAGATAATTACAAATTTAGATACTGAAACAACCAACTTTTGAAAACAATAATCAAATATGCAGAGTTTTGCAGGAACTTCAACTGACATATATTAATGGATGGAGGTTGAGGATGCAGTTAAAATCTTTTATGGACGAGAAAGCCATAAATTCACCTACTTTGTTTTGGGGAGAGGACGTGTCTAACATGGCGGTGGTGAGCAAATTTAATCCGAATCTCGTTGGCCTTGGTTTTGGCGAGTTGTGACAATGCTTGGTCGCGCGTCTGAAAGAGTTGTCGTAGTTGGACGGAGAAGGGAGGAAGAAGTGGTCGGAGGTAAGGGAGGAAAGGCCCCAAATTGGTGTACCAGATCTGCTGTTGCAAGGATGGAGAAAGTGAATCTCGTAGGGAGAGGGTGACCGGATCTGCAGATAGACGGTGTCGGAGGTGGAAAACTTAAAGGAAGCTCGATCGCAGAGGAGAGGGATGACCGGGGGTAGGGAGAGGGTCACCGGAGTTGAGGAGGTGGATGGTCGCCGGAGTAATAGGTGGCCAGAGGACGTGGACAGTCGTCGGAGTAATAGATCGCCGGAGTTTGGGGTGACGTTCGCCGGAAGTGGAGGAGGGGAGGGGGTCGCCGGAATTAGGGTAACCGGAGAGAGGGAGGAGAGAGAAAAACTTAGAGAGAGAAAGTGTGTGTGTGAGAGAGAAATTGATTTTGCAGTAGACTTAGGATTTTATTTGGGTAGAGGCAAATGTGGGTGTAATTTGAGTGTGGTGAGATTTTTATTTATTGTTAGGGGATTATATGGTTATTTATTTTATAGTGTAGGATTAGGAGGTAAATATGATAAATCATTGTCTTAGGATGTAGATTAGGTTATATTGAGGGTTTATGACGTAATTTTTTTTTTTTTTTTTTAAATTTCCTTCCCTTTCTCTCCATTTTTAAACTTGAAAGTAGGGCACCAGCCTTTCCCATCCTCATAGTCACTGCCACCCTCCCATATCCACTATATTCCTCTGTCTCTTTGTACATCATATTTTTTCATCATCATCTCTTTATACATCATATTTTTTCGTCATCATAGTCCCTCTCAGAACCATAGTCCGTGTTCGCCACCGTTAACCAAGGTTGTTCCCCCCGTCATGATCTATCACATCTTCTCCGCTTCAACCCTCCTTACATATTACTTTCCGACCCCTTTCTTTTATGTTTTCGTCAAGCCACCCTAACCCCATTTCTTTCAAATTAATTGTTAACGCGACCCGATCCTTCTTTCTACCTGACCTTCACCTTCTTCCATGACAGTCCCATCCTGATCGTCACCATTTAAAGCCCTAAATCTATGCCCAACAATTAGAGAATATTGGATTTCCCTTTAAATGAACGACAACCTCTTAAGAGCCGATTTTTTAATTTGAACTAAAATTTAAGTCTATAAACAATGGTTTTTTAATCTAATTTATTTAGATCTGAAATTTTAGCATGTTATTATGAATTTATTCCCGGGGTTTGGGGATTACTTTTCGTTTAATTCATAATTTTTTACAAATTTGTTATGATACACAACTAAAATACTATCATTATTGAAAATATTATTATTTGTGTTATAATAAAAAAATAAATTTTTATTAGAATCACTTTTTTTTTATTTTAATTATTGATCAAAGTTACATTAATTTGACTAAAATTTTTCATTCATGTGGGACGGTACAGGAGTATAATAATGTAGTAATAGTATACATAACTATTATTTGAAAATTGACGTGTATCAAGATTTTCAATTCAAATATAAATGGAAAGAAAACATGCAAGTGGTTTGGTTGTGTGTACCGACTGTTTGTCTTTCTCTCAACTTACAATTTAACTGACATGGATTTTGGTTACTTTTGTAATATACTTTTTACAAATAAAAGTGTGTAGATCCGATCGCTCCCTTTATTTCGCAGAATCAACTCAATCAAAATTTGACATATTTTTATAAAAAAACATGAATAATTTTATAGAAAAATATAGATATTTCCATGAAATTATAAAAATTGTTATTGATAGTATTTTTAATGGTGAAACAATAACAATTTTTATAATTGCATAAAAATATCTAAATTTTCATAAAATTATGGTCAAAATTTGATTGAGTTGCCTATTAAAGTCAAAGTGATCTAATTTTTTTGAGATGGAGGGGGTATTTGTTTTTATAATCTGTTGCAAATAAAAAAAAATATGATGTTATATTTCCAAGTCATATATCATGGACATCTATTTTTAAGGGACAATTTGATCATTTCACATGACATATTACCCGGAGTTAGTTTCATGACTAACTTCCGTTAGCCAAAATGCATATTTTGACCTTAATTTAACACAATACTCCCTCTACTTCTATTCCGAACAATCTTATCCACTTTGTCATCTAAAGCGTCTTATTGATGAGTCTCATTTTCTATGAACGGAAGTATATAATATTTATTTATTAATGAGACTCATTTGTAATACTCATAACGTCGTCTTACTATTTTCTATCTCATTTTCTCTCTCCTACCCACTCCCAACACCTCAGTTCATAGCCGCCTATTGACTTTACACAAAGAGCGGTAGATATCGATCCATAACTGCTACGATCCAAGGGCTGTCATTTGATAATGTATTTTCTTCTTCAATTCTAACCGTATGATTAATTATCAATGCTTTAATTCAACGACTCTCATTAACCGATTTCTAAAATTATCCATGAATCTATCAATCACAATCTCTTTGTATTTTTCGTGATATCAATATACTTCAGCTGTTTCATATTAAATAATTTTATAAAATTTAATATATCATTGTATTAATAATAATATTTAAAATTTTATGAATAAACGAATTTTAGTAACTTTTTTTTGTTAAATTTCAATTAAATTAACTAAAAAAATAAAGTTAAGAGATTTATAATGGGATGGATAACTAACTAACTAAATGGCGGGACCTAATACCGATAACATGACACATTTATATATAACTATATATATGTGTATATATTGATCTAATGCATGTTTTAAATAGGTTTTCCCGCGTTCGACAGAAGATTTGCAAGATACTGAAGCTCCAACTGATTCACAAATGACTCCACCACAGTTGACGTATGAAGATGTATGGGATGATTCCTTTACTTGCATGGTTTTGTTATTTTGTAACCGGAGCGAAGTGGAGGAAGTCTCGTGAAAAGGGAGTGGTAATGATATGGGCTTTTGATGTAATTTTGTGATTGCTTATAGTACTTTGTTTCTGGCACAATTTTGCTTCAATCATAATTGAGTTATGTTAAAGTCCAGGATTGATATGTATGTGGAATTAGAGAGTGATGTGTGAACAGCTTATGGAGAAATCCATCTTTGCAACTTCAAAACGGTGAATCAATTTTCATCCCTTATGGTAAATACCATAAATTTGAACATTTGTTGTTATTTGTGCACTTTTAGATTCTTTCACATTTTTAGTTTGATACTTCAATCTAACATTTAAATTTTCATTTACTTTCAAGTTGATGCAAGAGTTAAGGATAAACTAATTAGGCAATATATGTTTGTAGTTTGTGATTGTTTGATACTCTATTTGTTATTATTTGTGCACATTTAGTTTCTTTCACATTTTTAGTTTGATACTTCAATCTAACCTTTGAATTTTCATATACTTTCAAGTTGATGCAAGAGTTAAGAATAAACTTAGGCAATATCAATTTATAGTTTGTGATTGTTTGCTATTCTATTTTCATGAATTTTGAGATATTGAGAATTTTGAGACATTGGATACTTTTAATATTGTTTATCTTTTAATTTTCTTCCACTTGACAACTCATGCATACTGTCCCCGTGTCATTGGCACGGGTCAGGGAGTACTAGTTAATAACAATTTTAGAATTTTATAAAGATAATTAAATGTTTACAAATTAATTGAATTGACTATTATAAATTAAAGTGAAATTATCTTTTTAACAAATAATGACAATACATAAATAATATATGCATTATGCGTGAAATCTGTAGTCATCATGCTTGTTTGGCAAAATTAATCAGCGTGTATGTGTAAATTATCATAAATCCATCTTATTCAACAATTCTATTAAAAATTTAACAAAAAGTTAGTTTTGGTCATATTTTCCCTAATTAAATGTTCATACGTGGGCATATTTGCGTAAAATGGAGTTGAGAGACATATATGCGTCAAATTCCTAAGTACAAGGGCAAAAATATCATATTTTCCCAAAATAAATGTCCAAAAAGTTTTGAATATTTTTATTTGATAAATAGCAAATTTGGAGACGACAGAGGCAGTAATAATTTCATAAAATAGTTAGAAAGTTAAATAGGATAATAAATGTCCTAAATAAATGTCCAAAAAGTTTTAAATATTTTTATTTGATAAATAGCAAATTTGAAAATTTGTTATATATTCGTCCTGAGACGACAGAGGCAGTAATAATTTCATAAAATAGTTAGAAAGTTAAATAGAATAATAAATGTCTATATGGGTCTGCTCCCGAATTGTTAAAGAAGAGAAGATAAAGGAAGGGGAGAGAAGGGAAAGGGAAAGAAGATCTCGAGTTGTTAAAGGAGAGATGAGAAAGGAAGGGGAGAGAAGGAAAAGAGAAAGAAGAGGACATGAGAGAATTTAATAAATTCTTGAAGTGATTGCGAGTTTAGGAAAGAAAAAGAGGGAAAAAAATTGAATTATGTACATTTAATGAAGGAAAAGAAGAGTTATACTTAAAGGATACAATATGTTTAACAAAAAATCTTGTTTTATAAGATTTTCTTTCCTTACAATTCCTCTTCCAATTCCTCCCACTTTTGAGAGAATTGTGTGGGAGAGAAAATTTTAAATATTTTCCCTTCTTTTTCTTCCATTTTCTTTTTAAAAAAATTCGAAAGCAACTTTAGAAAGAAAAATATACTGGCTACACAAATGGCCCTCTGATAGCAAGGCCCAAAAGGGACATCAAAGATTTCTGTTTTAAATAAAGCCCAAATATTCTTAACCAGCCCTAGTGGTCCAACCCAAACAAGGCTCAGTCTGGGATTGGAGGGAAAAATATATAAAAACAATTGAAACTTGGGGGGAAAAAGGCGCGTCAATGCTCTCTCCTTCCAACATTCTTCGCATTCATTTCTCAATTTCAATTTCGTTTTCCCTTTTCACTTAACCAACGATCGTCTACGACGTTCTTGCTGATTCCTCCATTCCCAAATTTGTTGTAATTTTGATCCATTTTTTGTAGGGAATTAATATGATTGATTCAAATTCTTTACACCAAAACAATAAACGATTTCGATTCGATCAAATACCATCTTCTTCAATCCCCCAAATCAAAAAACCTAAGTCCAGCATCACCAAGATAGCATCAATCTATATAAAAACCCTAGATATTCCTTTAGTTTCAAAATCCGTTGGTTCATCAATTGATTTGATCCATCTGCGACCCTATAAACCCTACACGCTCGGGCGCAACCCTCGGAATTGCGATTTTATTTTCAAGGATCGTCAAGTCAGTAAGCAACACTTTCAATTATACTTTGATGCATTGAATGAAAAAGTATTTATTGCAGATGGAGTATTTTGGTTATGCTCGAGTCAGTTTTCTGGGGTTAGGGTTTCTTTGAATGGGGTTTTTGTTGATGGGGTTAGAATTGGAGAGGGACAAGCTACGGAGCTCTGTGCTGGGAATGAGGTTTCACTTGTTTGTGTGAATGATGGTTTTTGTAGTGTTGGGGTTCGGGCTGGGTTTGTTGTGGAAAGAATTGTTTTCATGGAGGAGGTTATTGGTAATAATGTTAATGGACGTGTGAAAAATGGTTTGTGTTTGGATAATAATGACATTTTTAGGTTAGGTTGGGGTGGACTTGGTGTAGCTAGTGTGCTTTTAAGTAGGTGTAGAAACATAATGTCTAGCAGTGATCCCGTGTGGTATATTCGGGAACATGTTGCCTCATCATATGAAATGAGGGCCAAATTTGTACGTCGAAATAGTCGAAATAGAGTGACTAATAACTCATGCTTTATGCAAAGCAATTTGTTAGAATTTGGTGTGACTGACGAACCAAAGGTTAATCACTCTGAGGACTTAGCCAATGATCTTTGCAAGGATACTTGCTCTGGTGGCACCAGACACTTAGGTTTAGTGTTTTCTCCTAAAGAAACTTTAGAGGTTTCAGAGGAGAATCAGGACCTTGTTTATGAAACTAATGATCGGGAATTACCAGAATTTGCCAATGAAAGAGTTCCTTCAAATGGCAATGCTAATGACAGAACTAGGGGCATTTTTGCTTGCGAGGAGGTTTTCCCTCTGATGAACCAGAACACGAGTAGGGGCATTTGCGTTCCTCCACCAGGGAATAAATTTTATTTGAATCGCCTTGGCCAGAGTGCCGGAGAAGACGAAATATGTGTTTCCTTGCCAGAACTTCTGCACCCTGTTGAAACACTTGTTCAGATGTTTATTGCAACATTCACAAGTGATGTTACATGGTACGCTCTACAAACTGGCTCATTATTTCTAATACCTTTATGCTTCTTTGATTCTCGCTGATGAACCACTCTGTTAACACTGTATTTTTGTACAGGGTTATATGAGAAAATCAGAGTGCACACATTTATTTAAAGTTATAATCTAATACTATATAGTTAATTGCCTTTATAATCTTAGATTGTCTTTCTTTGTGTATCAATTTGTCATCTGATGGTGTTCCTTGTATTTGAAAAGGGTTCATATAATGTACAAGCTTGAATTGCCTTAGCAACTCTCTCTCCTGAGAATGGAAACCCAACAGCCGTAAGCCTCGGTTTTTCGTTTCCCTCTTAATTTGCAGAGACAGTTATCTCCAAATAGTTACCCAAGTTTCTCCTCCCTCCCTCTTCTTTCCGGTAATTGCATTTTTACTTTGCCAGAGTGGCGAGGAAGAATTTAAGTCTGCTTGTATATATGGAATCCGTACTTTTAATTGTCAGCAACATGTATGCAACATTTCTTTGACTTGCACAAGATATGTATGTTTTCATTCTGAAGGATTTCACTTGGTAGGTTTCTGTCTTATTGTGAGATTCCTGCCCATCTGCCAGTAACAATTGCTTGCCATAATGCTGAGAGGTGTTGGAGTTCAAGCCTGGATAAGAGAACCTCAATGCCTTACTCTGGCTTCCCAAACTTAGTTGTGGTGTAAGTTACATTTTATAGGTTCGTACTTAATAGAAGATGTTGATAAATATGCCACATTGAAGTGGCTTGGTTGTCAATATTTTTCTAACATAGACCATTTCCCATAATAGGTACCCTCCGTTTCCTGAATCTATAGCCTTTGGAAAGGATCGCAAGAGACATGGGATTGCTTGTCATCATCCGAAATTGTTTGTATTGCAAAGGAAAGACAGCATCCGCGTTATCATTACTTCTGCAAATCTGGTAGCAAAACAGGTGATTTTATTTCTTTTTATATTTAATCAGTGAGTGGTTCTTGTACCTGCACAAAAAAGGGTGTAGGCATGCCTTTTCAGCTTTCCTGCATGTGCATATGACTATGGGGCCGCTCTCGAGTTTTTTATGAAAGGAAAGGGAGGGGAGGGAAAACGAAGGATTAAAATTGTGCAAGCTATGTCCTTGAGTTTAGGAAGGAAATGAGCGGAAACAGGTATAATATGGAAAAAATAATCAATAAGAATATTTTTTCATCCTCCCCAATCCATCCACTTTTGGACAGAAATAAAACAAAGTAAAGTAGTCCTCTATTTCCTCCCATTTACATCCCTTCCTAAACAATCTTGTGAGCAGAACTTTAAAACAACCATCATTACTTTTCCTTCCCTATCATTTTTTTTCAACTCGAGCACGGACCCCTTTATGAGTAACTACTGCTCTTGTGGCAGAGAGACGACAAGTAACTGTACAGGTTTCTGTTTTGTTTGTGTGTGTGTTTGTGTGATTGTAGGAGGGCTAGATCTGGTGACATCTTTTGAACGTATAAGAGGAAGCTTAGAATTGGTTAAAAGCTCTTTAGTTTCCCATCAGTCATTGCACATTCATATTTCTTAACTATCGTCATTGTCAAATTCAGATCACGTGGGAATTCACAGAATTTATTTGCGAAGTCATTAAAATGCTGTGGCATATGACCATGAAGGCCTTCTTGGCATGGATTTTTGTTCTCAACTTGAGTTTATTATACAATATTTTTACAAGCTAGATATCTGTTAGGTATTTTAACCTTGTCACCGTAAGTGAATATAGCCTACTGCATACCGCACCAGCAATTCCTCTCCCACACCTGATGCCAAGCGTATCAAGATGGACCAAGTTTTCATAAAATCTTATATTATGAGGAAAATACATGTTACCTGAATAATATTGGTGCTGCTCTTTCAAATTCTGCAGTGGCATAGAGTGACCAATACAGTTTGGTGGCAAGACTTTCCCCATGCAAGTGCACCTGACTATATGGCTCTTTTTACTCAATCATCTAGCGAGGAAATAAATAGAGATTCAAAGTCCGATTTTGCTGCTCAGTTGGCCGGATTCATGGCGTCTTTAGTAGCGGATGCACCTGGTCAGGATCATTGGGTCATGGAGTTGGCAAAATATGACTTTCAGGGGGCTGCTGGGCATCTGGTTGCTTCAGTACCTGGAGTATATTCTTCGAGGCATCCTTACATATCAGACTCCACTTACTATTTATGTGTGAGCACCATTATCTATGTATCTTTTTATTATTATTAATTCCCTAATTCACAAGATCCGCGTCATGGCAGTCGTTCCAGTCCTTGAGTGGGGGTGTCTATCATGACACTTGCAGCTTGTCTCTTTGATCTGCACTCGCCTCTTATATTCAATCAATCAACTTTTTATTGTGTTCTCATCTTTGTTTTTCTATATGGAACTAACCTTGTTATGCATTTCCTCTTTTCTGTTTAATGTAAGTCCTTTCTGGTTTCAAATTACTAAAATCAAGAGCATCACCGTTCTTTTGACTTTATATCAGGGTGACTGGTTTATGCCACAATTTTCTCTGGTTGAGTTGCTTGGTTCTGTTGAAGCATCTGTTGTTGGTATAAGCCACCTGTTTCGCACTTCTGTTGATTCCAGAGGCGCCCAGCTAAAGAAATTGACTACAATACTAGGAAATTGCCATGTGAATGCCTATGGGATGCTGGAGATTATTTTGAGAAGAAACCGGAATATTTTAGCCGATCCAAATGCTGTAAGCGTCGTTATAGCTAACTCGAATGAGTTCTCTGAAGGAGGTAAGTTTTGGCACTGTTTAATAACATTTTCTGATTAACTCCTTAGTTATTTTCATTTAACTTGGTGTTTGGACTTACGAATTTAAGGTGCCTAAGATTTAATTTTTAATTGTTTTGTTGGAGGATTGGGAGTTGACTTAATTCCTTAAAATCAGATATATTCTTTCTTTGAGCATTTCCTTTATCAAGTATCTCCTATTCACTTTAAAAATCTGTCACCCCTGCTGCTACAGATATGTAGTTTTGCTATCCTTTTTAAGTAATATTTTTGAATCCGTATAATTTTATGGTCATGGCCCATGCATCAGAAAAGCAATTAGGGGTTGGATTCATTAAACTTAAGTGTGAGTTAGGGTCCAAAAATTACCTGAGAAATCCAAAATTCTTATGTTTTTATCCGAATCTTTTTTGGCTTGTGTATTATTTGTGTCAATATCCCTCTTATCCTGGTTGGGTTTTTGCTGAGTCGCGGGTGCAGAAACTGGATTGAACTTCTGTTGAATTGCATTTTCGACCTTCTATGCCATTGACCTTAATATTGTTTCTCATGCAGTTATTTTCTGCTCACTATTGCTGTCTTAAAGCTTGTCAAATAAATAGAATATATTAAAGAAACCAACGCAGACACACCAATAGTGATGTGAGCCATTGTCCCAGTCGCTAGGTTTACTTTCATCTACATGAATCCTTTTTGGCCATCCAGTTCTACCAATTCTAAAATCTTTTATTTTGTGACAAGCGAGATACGAGTGTTCTTCTTAGTTCTCCCCATATGTTATGTTTGATCTTCCTACCTCTAACATTTTCATAGTTTTGATGTTATCAATCTTCTTAACAGGCACACTTATTCATCTACAGTGTTTCTGTTCACTTTCCAGAGAATCTTAAGAGATGTATTCACTTTGGGCTACTTTTACCGTCATCAGTATGCCTTTTTTGATGTTGAAATATATGTTCTTGTATTTCCCAGACATCCATGCATAGATTATGAAAATGTTGTTCCTTTGTTACCCAGATATCACACAGTCTAAGGCAGATTGGACAGCTTTCTTCTTGAACGTGGTCTCCTTTACGTACTTAATTTCTAAAACAACTTATGAAAGTAAAATTTGCTTCATTCTTTTTAACAGATAGTGTTCAGCTTGGGTTTCTACCCAGAGATGTTGCAAAGTGGGTTGCTCCTTTATCAGATTCTGGCTTGTTTGCCTTTTCGGCCTATCTCTATCCAAAAGAGGTCCTTGCAAGTGCTTTTGAAGGGAGTAACAACAAAGTACAACTGATACTCTACGTTTCGCAGGCATGGTTCTATATCCATAACTAGAACTCTCCGTCATGCCCACGTCAGCGTCGTAGCTTACATAATCAAAAGTAACATAGTTATGCCTTGTTCTCATTTGTAAAAGATCTGGTGATATGATGTGTAGGGTCCCAACTTCTCAAACTTGACAGAAGCAGAGCAACCAGCTCATGGTTCTGCAATTTGCTCACTTGTTGCATCAATTCAGAGGCGTGGAGGCCTTTGGCGGCTTCACGAGGTATTATTTCTAAAGTTTGCACTTTTATTTGAGGATGTGTGTAATGAAATATCTAAGATTGAAAATTGTTGATATCTAGAGTTGGATAGAAAACACTAAGCCCCCTTCCAGATTTTTAAAATAAACAAATTTAGTACCCCCCAGAGAAGAAACACTTTGCCCCTCCCCTCTCTCCTACAGTATTTCTATGCTTATGATCTGGTAAGTCCTCTATTTGAATGGAAAAAGAATAATCATATCCTTAAATATCATATTTATTGGTGTCATATGCCTAAAACCACTACATTTTTTTCTTCTGAAGTTGGTAGGATTTAGGATTCCTTTATAATAGTACACTCATGCTTTATTTATAAATTGTTTTTTAACACTACTCCTAGATTGATTATTGTTTTAATATCCTATTTTTTATATTATTCATTACATAATAATATATGAATATGCATCATTTGAGGATTTGATAGTTACTCTTAGTATAAAAGTAACCTTTTTACTTGCATTTTATAGCTAGAGAAAACACACATTTTACCAAATGATCATATTATCAAAAGTCAGACAATTTGTTATTATAGTCATTTTTTGTTGTTCTCCCCCCCTACTTTTCAGGTTTTAGGCCACTACAAATGGCCTGAGTATTCTGAAACTGACTTCAGTTTCGGTGAGTGATTCTACAAATAGTATTTAATTGTGGCAATTTTTTTCATTTCCTTGTCTAATGGTTTTCCATGTTACCTCATTCTGCAACATTAAGGTTCCTCCTCGATCGGAGCAGTGAATACACAATTTTTAGCTGCATTTTCAGCAGCAACTGGAAAGCGTTCAAGGCATTTCCCTGATTCTGAGGAGTCTGATCCGGACGTGAGAACATGCTGACACTCTCTGTTTGGTAGGATCTATCTGACCATGAATGATTTCCTTCTGACCTTGTGATCCATTGTTGGTTGTTTCAGTGGGGCGGCTGGAGTGCTAGCCAAGAATCAAGGCATCCGTCTATTAGAATTATTTTCCCCACTATTGAAAGAGTAAAAACTGCAAATTGTGGAATCTTTCCTTCAAAATACCTTCTATGTTTCTCACAGGTATGTTTGCCCTTTTCACTGCAATAGTACCGCGGTCGAGGTATATATATACATTTATTTGATCTTTGCTACAAATTTAATGTCGGAAAAAATGATACAATCCCAACGTTGTTCCAATTTTCATCTCAATATATGTAGAAATTCACGTAATTGGTTATGTGGCCTGTCAGGTTAATTAATGTGATGTCTAAACACAAAGATTGGGATGGAAAACTGGGACAAATAACTTGGACCCCAATCACTTCTCCTAACTAAACCCTGTGAAATAATACCTCCCACCCAATAGAAGAGTATCATTTGAATAAACACATGATTTATGAAAATAGTTTGACTATCTATTAATTCTCTAAAATTACCCTCAAAATATTTGAATTCAAAATAGGAGTCAGTATTTGACTTCAAACTAGGGAGGAAGATGAAGGTTTATATTGTCATTTTCTTGTAAAAAGGTTCCCTTAAAAGGAAATGTTACTCTTCAACGAAACTGCCAAAAAGGAATATACACCCCTTCTATTGGGATAGAGTAGTAGCCAAGTCTAAGTGCCTTTTCTTACTTATGGATCTGGTTGATGTACATGAACAAGAAACCCACTATGGGCTTCTTCCCTCCCTCTCTTCTTTTTGAAAATTCTCTTTTGGGCATTTAGGGGAGGGGATTTAATGAATGTGTATACCATACCATCATTCATATGAGCACTCTGTCAAGATTGATGCAAATAATTATGCCGGAACTAGCTTTGTTGGTTTGCAAAAGTTTAGCCTGCTATTCCTGTTATTAAAGCGATACTAAAATATTATTGTTCAACATTTTAACCTATAAATGCTGGGGCGTGGAGCATTGAGTTCTAGTAGTAACTTGACATACGTCGTGGTTTTAGTATTAGTGTTTTATTTTGATATAGATGTGGAGGGATATAGGTTCCTCTAGTTTCCTCTAGTCATTTTGTTCAAGTGCTAATCTTTATTTTTTCTTTAAAAAGTTATAACTGACGGGGTATCTTTTCCCACAGAAAACATGGCTTAGGTTGAGAACTTTGGGAATACTTCATGATGCAGTTCCTTATCCCGTTGAGAGAATCGGACATCCTATGCATGTTAAGGTAAATTGATCTCTAACTCCTTCTAAGCATATGTTTTGGACTTCTTCACCTCGCCTCCCCCAACCAGATACTATTGTTGGTTATTTTTTTATTTTTGAGGGAACAAATTAAGTTGCATGGAATGAAATGTTAAAGATGCTATGTTTTTTTTTTTTCAAGGGAACAAATTAAGTTCCATGGAATAAAAAGGCTCAATCAAGATCTAGGTTATATCTTAAAGCGCTGGGGATTTTTTGTGGCCTTAAAATTGCTCTCATTACATTTTCTTAGCATGAAAAGGGATGTGGGTAATGAAAAATATACAGCTTTTAGGAACAACATTCGTTTATACTGGATTAAGAATATTGAGATTTGTTTGATTAAGAATATGGATTTGAATGTAAGCAGGTGGCACGAAGACGGTTTCAGTCTAAGATGGATACATCTTCCTGTGGGTGGGTTTATTGTGGATCCCACAACTTCAGCGCAGCTGCGTGGGGACGGCCACTTGGTGCAAGAACTAACTCTGTGCTAGGTTCAAGACTCCACATCTCTAACTATGAACTTGGTATTGTCTTCATTGTTCCCCCACCAGATAGCAAAACTTGCACCAACATTAAGTCTGCAAATTTGGATGATATTGTCTTGCCGTTTGTTGTGCCGGCCCCAAAATACAGTTTGATGGATAAACCGGCAACAAAACAAGCCATGAGGGAGGCATTGACGGAACTTAGTGTGCAAGAAAGAGAGAATGCGGAAGCAGCAGCTGTGGGAGAATTGGTGGAAGAAGAGATGCCGGATGAGGAAGAAGTGGTGTTGGAGGAGGCTTCTGATTTTATTGCACAGGAAAAGGAAGATGAGAAAGCGTATGCTGAGACACTTTGGGTTCAGGTTGATTCGTGTGAGAGCTGATTAAGTATTTGTTCCAGATGCTTCCAGGGTTTTTAATTTGGCTGGAGCATGATGAAATTGGTGATTGTGCCCAACCCTCTCCAAAACCCACCCTCAAGAAGATATACACCAACATTGATTTGGTTCAAGAACCGGATCTTAAAGCTGCAACGCGGATTTCATAGTTGCGCCTGGTCTTAAAAATGAAATTTTATGCAATATCTCAAGATTCTTGATCCTAAAAGAATATATATACAGTGGATTGCTCAAAAGTGGATTAATTGCCGGAGGGTTTCCAATGTGAATTCTAGAGATGTTTGGATGATCTCTGTAGCTTGTACATGGAGGAAAGTTATTACTGACATGAAGAAGAAGAAGATGCATTTGCATAGAAATGAAAACTGCAAGCTGCCATTCTTCCTTTTGATGATCAGGGAGAAGCTCCCATCCCTGCTACTGAGAGTCACATTGGATTTACTTATGGGGTTCTGCCTATGTAACATCCCAAAGCCTGAGGGAGTAGATGGAGCCAGTTCATTGGATTATTTTAAAGGCCCTGGCCTATTTTCATGATCCATACATGTATATTAATCCCTTTTAAAGATTATAATTAAGCTTTAATAATCAATTCAATCGAAAATTAATTAATTATTTTTACAATTTTTTAAAAATTATTATTGATTCATCATTATAAATATTACCTATAATAATTTTTATAATTGAAATTTCCTTTTTTTTTTTTTTAACCAACATCAATTGAGTTGGAAATAAAAGCTAAAATAAATTAACCTTTTTTTTTACTGACCGGGCAATATTGTTTGTGAATTGTGAGTTTTGTTTTATTTCATTACTGATAGTAGGTGCTGAGGTGGCGCATCCTGATTCAGTTAACGTAGAAAAGCTTGCTTTACACAGAGCCAAGGAAGCCTTTTGGCGGATAGCACATATGAACACCTTGAAGACATCCTAATATTGTACGCAATTCTCAATCCATAGCTTCGACGTGTAGTCTTCTTCCTCCTCCAATTCCTTCCCTCTTCCATGTTCTTCATTCATTCTTTCCCCCTTGTCAGAAACCCACATAATCAGATTATTATTATAATCAAATAGTTTAATTTATTCTATATTCATACATAATTGTATAGTTCTTAACTGAATTCGCAGCAAAATATTGTGTTCAGTTCAATGGAAATCTTGTCATCATCATGTTCATCTCCCCTATCCCTCCACCGAATCGGCTTTTCCCCACCTCTATTCACCCATCACCGTGTCTCCGTCACTCACCGCCGCCGTTTCCACCCTCCCCGTCACTTAAATCACACTACTACCACCGCCACCTCCACCGCCTGTAGTACAAGTGCTTCTTCATCTTTCTTTGGAATTCCCCTCTCTTCTAAACCCTTTAAATCAAACACCCTTTTCCGCAATTCATCCCGGAACAGACGATCCCTCCTTGTTGTAGCTGGGGTGTTCGAGAGATTTACTGAGAGAGCAATCAAGGCTGTCATCTTCTCCCAAAGAGAAGCCAAGGATTTGGGTAAAGACATGGTTTTTACACAGCACCTTTTGCTGGGTTTGATCAAGGAGGATCGGTCTCCTGCCGGTTTTCTTGATTCCGGCATCACTATAGAGATGGCCCGGGATGCCGTACGGAGTATTTGGCATGATGATGGTAGTGGTGACAAGGATGGGAACAGTGGGGAGGTGAAGGCGGATGAGCCTTATTCTTCTGCTAAATCTGCTACTGGTGTGCCGTTTTCTATTAGTACTAAGCGCGTTTTAGAGGCAGCTGTCGAGTATTCGAGGACTATGGGGTATAATTTCATTGCTCCGGAGCACATTGCTATTGGGTTGCTCACTGTTGATGATGGCAGTGCTGAACGAGTGCTCAAGAGGTGCATAGTTTACACCTTCTCAGTTATTGCTCATATTATGCATTCTTACGGTTGAGTTTGAAAGTGGGTTTATAATTTTAAATGTGGTTAATCACATAACATGAAATTTTAGTACATTGAATTATTTGGGCGCCTTTGGGACAGTGGCAGCTGATCCTAAATGCTGTATGGCATTATTGCCATTTAGAAAAGGCTGTATCAATATTCGTTATTATCAAACCGTTAAACATGTAATGCATAAGGCAATTTTTTTGTTTGCTTTAGAATTATGAATCACATAATGTGCTTTCAGATTAGGGGCAAATTTGAATTACTTGGCAGCTACAGCAGTCTCCAGACTTCAAGGAGAGCTTGCCAAAGATGGAAGAGAACCGCCTGCATCCAAACAGATGCGTGAAAAGTCCTTTCTAGGGAAAACTTCTGTGGACCGATCCGTCGAAAAAACAAAAGGTAAAATTATTAAGTTTGTTTTTGTAAAGCTTATGATCACACGTTTGTGTTTCCTTTCAACGGAGCAGTCGGGATTGACTGATTTACAACCTTGTCAGAAAAAAGTGCATTGGACCGATTTTGTGTGGATCTTACCATTAAGGCTAATAATGGGCTCATTGATCCTGTAATTGGCCGAGCCAAAGAAGTCCAAAGGATTATAGAGATACTTTGTCGGAGAACCAAAAATAATCCTATACTTCTTGGTCAAGCTGGGGTTGGAAAAACAGCTATAGCAGAAGGTCTGGCGACTGGTATTGTAGAAGGACATGTTCCTGATTTTCTTTTGGTACGTTGTCAGTTCTTTCTAATTGATTGATGTTTGTTATTTCTTGATCTATCTAGAAGCACTGCAGAGTTCCAGATGCTTACATCTCTACTATCTGAATTTGTTTTATTACAGACGAAACGCGTTATGTCCTTAGATGTAGGTCTATTAATCTCTGGCGCAAAGGAAAGGAGAGCTAGAGGGACGTGTGACGGCATTAATTAAGGAGATAAAGAAGTCAGGTGAGTACATTGCTTTAGTTCTGTTTACGACGATGAGTCTTTACAACATGGCTTAGCTTGATGTGACAGCATTGCAGGCAATGTCATTCTTTTCATTGATGAAGTTCACACTCTCATTGGGTCGGGCACAGTTGGACGAGGAAACAAGAGCTCTGGACTTGACATGGCTAATCTATTGAAGCCGTCACTTGGGAGGGGTGAAATACAGGTTTTGATATCTTGTATGACTTTTCCATTAATTAGTGGAATGTGGTTATCCTTTTGTATATGCTTTAAATTTCTTAATCTTGTAGTTTGAATTTTGCATGTTTTTTCATCTTATAATTTTTGGTAACAAACTACTTTTCGTAGGAAAAATGTGCTGTTTATTCATCTGGGACTCCATTGATGCATACTGTGAATCATGTAATTCTAGTTTTGGACTAACATTCCGCTTATCGCAGTGTATCGCATCAACAACTATGGATGAGTACAGGATGCATTTTGAGAAGGATAAAGCATTGGCTCGAAGATTCCAGCCTGTGTTGATCAATGAACCAAGCCAGGTAATCTACTGACATTAAAAAGCATTATGAAGTAGGAAATACGGGCATGCAATTGATAGTATCTAGGCCTGGCAATTGTGCGGGTTAGGTTGGGTTGTGGCGGGTTAGCGGGTTGAAATGGATCGACTCGTAACATCCCGTTTAAGTTAATGGGGCAAATGGGTTAATGAGCCGGGTCGACGGGTTGACCCGTTTATTTTTTATCCGGTATGCCTTGGATTCATTATTCGGGCTATTTATGCTTACGGGATGAATAGTATCCCCAATTTTTCAACGATACCCCGCTTGTTGCAATAGTGGTATTGCTCAAGTTTATACATATAGTAACTGTGTGACATCTTGAAAACACATGCACGCACATATGTCTTTATCTTTTCTTTGCATTTTAACATCTACACCCTTGTCCATCTTCGGTTGTTGGTTTTCTAAACAATTGTTCGTTTATGAATATCCAAATATACATCTATATGATTTCCTTATTGAAGAATAAGCACCTATGTAATGTTTGACACAGCAAAAATTATTAGCTGATTCTTATGTGGAATGCATTTGGGCTTCTGAGCAGAAGAATAAGATCAGTTCATCCATTGAACATTATAATTATTGCCACTCAATATCTCCTTTTGAGCTTGCTGAACCAACTCTATGAAGTGACCTAAATGTTTGACAATAATAGAGGCCTACAGTTAAACATGTTAATTATCATAGCATTAAATTTGGAGGAAGATTGTCCCTCTTCTAATGTACTCAAAAAAAAAAAATGTCTGAAATATTGTCGTTTGATGTTATTTCCATTTTCAAGTCTAACTTACTACCTGGCTGATGGGACAAGTAAGCTTGACTAGGAGGCTTCTCATTTTCTGATTCTCTGAGTTGAAAATGAAAATAAAATGAAAGAGACAAATTTAAGCAGTAAATACAAAATTATGGATTGAGAAGCAGGCATGGACTATAAGCAGAGTCATCAGTGGACTAGCAAGCCTTCTCAGATTAATAAGTTTTTTTTTCTTCTTAGTTTGCACATGGAGACTAAAGAAACATTGGGAGAAATTATTTATTTATTATGAGTCTTACTTTATTTTGTAAACCATCAACAGGATTTATGTAACTTATAAACCATCAAACAATCTAAAGAAATAAAAGAAAGTCATAATGTTTTAGTAAATGCAAAATAAGTTTTATCTCAGAGTTTGGCTTCTTGGACTTATAATTGAATTTTGTAGCTTTCTGATTTATATATTACACATAGTTTTAAGAAAGATAATCTAAATAATGGTGGATTTTAATTGAGCTTACAAAGAACAGTGTATTTTCTGGTGCAGGTAATAGGGAAGAAAGAAAAGGCCAATAGCGTTTACCCCCCTAAAGTCTCCACCCAATCCCACTTTGCACCCCAATTTGAAAAGTCGGTATGTTTGGTACTTTAATTTCCAAATCGTCCCACTTTACCCCTTGGTCAAGTGCATGTCTGGGGTAAAGTGGGACGATTTGGAAATTAAAGTACCAAATAGACCGACTTTTCAAACTGGGGTGCAAAGTGGGTTGGGTGGATACTTTGGGATGGGGGTGTAAACGCTATTTGGCAAAAGAAAAATGTCTCCATAAGACAGAAGAAATTATAATTCAGAAAATGCAAAAAAATAAAATAGCATAGATTTTCCAATTCCGTACCAAGTGATATCACGTGGTGTTGCATGTTAACTGACATCCATACATTTTCTGAAAATTTGCAGGAGGACGCAGTTAAGATCCTATTGGGTTTGAAGGAGAAGTACGAGTCCCATCACAAATGTACCTACACACTGGAGGCCATAAATGCAGCTGTTTACCTATCAGCAAGATACATTCCTGATAGATATCTACCTGACAAAGCTATTGATCTCATGGATGAAGCTGGTAGCAAAGCTCGTATGAATTCCTTCAGAAGGAGAAAGGAAAAACAAATTTGTATACTTTCGAAGTCCCCAAATGATTATTGGCAAGAGATTAAAGATGTTCAAGCCAAGCATGAAGCGGTATTAGAACTGTTTCCTTCTTTCCTTTTGTAGCCTGTTAGGGTCTATATATAGCAAATATGATTGATATTGAGGTTTCTCTTTCTGTTAATTATCTTGCTAATATGAAATTAGTCTTTTCCTCACCCAAAAAAATAAGTAAAGATGATGTAAAAAAGGGTTAATCTTTTGTATTTTAGCAGCCCTGACTGTTTTCAGTGTACTAATGTCATAATATTTTGCAACAGGCTTTGGCAAGTAAGTGGATCGAAAGCATTGATGGATCAAAGATGGAAGATGATAGTGAACTCAATTTGCAGCTGGAGCTGTCTTCCAAAACAGATGATGAGGAGTAAGTTTCTTGGGTCCTCATTCTACTTATAAACTACAGTTATTGCTCTAGATGCTTTGGTGAATCTTCTTTCAAATTGTTGAGTTAATTGAGTCACTAGCCTTGATTATTTTCCAGGCCAACAGTGGTTGGAGCTGGTGAAATAGCAGCAGTTGCTTCATTGTGGTCAGGTATTCCACTTGAACAGCTCACTGCTGATGAAAGAATGCTTCTAGTGGGCCTTGACGTGCAGCTTCATAAACGAGTTTTTGGTCAAGATGAAGCTGTTGATGCTATTTCTCGAGCTGTTAAGAGATCCCGGGTTGGCTTGAAGGATCCTGATAGGCCAATTGCAACACTGCTTTTCTGTGGCCCCACTGGAGTTGGCAAAACTGAACTGACAAAAGCATTGGCAGCATGCTACTTTGGATCTGTAAGACTATGTCTTCGTAAACTTCCTTTCTCTTCATTTACTGGTATAATAGCACCTGGTTAGGTTAGAGCGTATTTGTATATTGCTAGATCTGTTTCAGAAGCATAATTCACTATTCACTACAATAATGCATGCAATACCTAGAACCTAGATTGAATTTGTTGATCAGGTCCAAAGTAATATTGTAGTGCACGAGTCCTGAACACAAACGGGCTGATATGGGTCGCCAAATCCCCAATCAGGCTCTTTAAATACCTAGAACCTAATGCATGCAATACCTAGAACCTAGATTGAATTTGTTGATCAGGTCCAAAGTAATATTGTAGTGCACGAGTCCTGAACACAAACGGGCTGAAATGGGTCGCCAAATCCCCAATCAGGCTCTTTAACCCAAGCTGATAGTGGCTTCTGTTGAAACGTTTATAAGGCTTCTGAATATTTCCGGCATATTCTATGTGGGATGGAGATCTCACAATTCTGCGGAAATTAATCTCTTTGCATCCTTGTTTAAGAGCTGAACGAATGCGAGAACCTCCCAAGTAAGCGCTCAGCTGGAGATCTTGTAGGGGCAAAGTGCACTGCCAAAGTATTAAATCCCACTGGCAGGGTCCAGTGGAAGTAGGTCATACTTCTAATACCTATTGGTGGGTTCCTGCTTGAACCCGCATCAATACCGTTTTGGGTCGGCCTGATACAACAACAGCAACAAAGCCTTACTCCAAAATGATTAGGGGTCAGCTAACATGAAGCATCATATGGAATCATCAAAGACATGAGAAAACAATGAAAAAAATGGAGAGATGGTATAATATGATAGTTGGGTCCCGCCTGATACCATCTGTAATTCCCAGTTCTTTACACAAGCTGATCTTTGTTTGATAAACCTGTGTGACATGGGAAATGCCTTTAATGAGACTCTAATTGTGGACTGAGTGGTACATTCTTGAATTATCACGCATTCGAAGGGACTTGAAGAATAAAATATGAGTAGCATGTTGGATGCTACTTGTCAACCTTGCTCTAATTGCAATTGCCACTTTGTTCAGTCTGTACTCTTTTTTTTTCCTTCCCCCTTTTGCATCTGCACGTTGAGATTTTCCTTTGCGGGCATTTCTGTGGTTATATAAGCACAAAAATAGATGCTGGCTTTCCCCATCTAATTGGTTTTCCGACATATGAAGACCGTATACGATACTCATTCTAACCTTTCTGCTTGGGATTGTCTGTCACAAGCAGTGGTGCCACAGAGAAAAATGATTGCAAAAAAATGTTTTTAATTTTTACCTCATTCATTGGACATGGACATAACTCAAGAACTTAGATAACATTATGTGTTTGATCTGGCCTCTATTACTTAATTTCATTCAAGAATGGACCATGGACCTTCCATCAAAGGAGGGAAAAGAAAAGATAGAAAGAGTCACTTCCCCTCTTAGATAATAGACTGACAAAAACTCCAAAGATGACAGAAGGTCAGTATCAATAGAAGCATTATAAAGAATCGGGCTCAAATAAAAAAATCTAGCGTGCAGAATTGAAGTTTTTTTTTCTTTTCTTTTTTCTGTTGATACACTAAAACCACCAAAGATTTCATTTACTTACAAGCAACTTTCCATTTTTTATGTGTTACAGGAAGCTGCCATGCTAAGATTGGACATGAGTGAATATATGGAGCGACATACAGTCAGCAAATTAATAGGATCACCACCTGGTTATGTAGGATATGGGGAGGGAGGCACACTTACAGAAGCTATCAGAAAACGACCCTTCACTGTGGTATTGCTTGATGAAATTGAAAAGGCACATCCTGATATATTCAATATTCTTCTTCAAATATTTGAGGATGGTCACCTCACAGATTCTCAGGTTTGTCTCTTTGGATACAATTTTTTTCCCCGGAGAAATCTAGGACATGGACTAAACCTTCAGAGTGGAGCGAAAATACATAACTTTGTTCACATTTACTCTGTCCGTCACTCAAAAAGAGTCGTACTTCCTGTCTTTGCATGTTCCAAAAGCAGAGACCCTATTTAAAGCTTAAGCTATGAACCATAGTTGTTTTCTAAATATCTTTTTCTTTGTTCCAAAAACATGATGTAAGTGAGCATGGTGTGTAATGACCTTGCATTGAATCGAAGTGAGTAGTCGAAAGAGATTCATGTACCCAACCTCAAGCTATCCCGACTAAGGTTGAGTTGAGTTGAAAGACATGATATTGCGCCTAGTATCATACAGGTTACAAGTTACTCATATACCAAAGACAGAAACATACTTTTCCCTTATTGATTGTCCCAAAAGGGATGGTACATTTCCCTTACCGAAAAGCTCTTTTTAGTGAAATGACTATGTTATGAGGTTATTGTAGAAAATTCACTAATAACGTAATCGACATGGGCCCATCATATTGGTGTGTGGTATTTTGGGAAGTTGAAGTAATACACATTTTTTTTTACTATTTCGGGAATCAAGTCAAAGGGACTATCTCTTCTTGGGGGTGATGGGTTTATCTTGGTGCAATTTAAAAGAAAATACATAAACGTCAAAATACATTGTTAAGAAGTTTGCCCTTCAAAGTAGGGGTCCTTTTTTGGAACAGAGGGCTCCCTCCTTCTCAAAATAAGAGTTACTCATTCCTTTTTGAAATGTCCCAAAAATATTGTTGCCTAACAACACTTTCGATTTAAGGTATAGAAAGTGTACATTTTTATCATTAGGTGAACACTCTCATTCATAGTGGGCCCTACCTTTTAGGCACAAAGAGTTCACATTTTTACCCTTAATAGTACTCCTCCATAGTTGGCCTAATCTTTTAATAAAAGAGTCAAAATATTTACCTAGAATCGTATGATTCTGTTCCTCTGTGCATCTCTGTGATGGGTAAATCTCCATGAAAAAGGGGTGAAAATGAGACAGTGATCCTTGGTCTTCTGTGAGCCTCATCTTTTACCACTTAAAAGTCAATCGGAACATAGCAATCCAAATCCTTCCATATTTGGCCAGAAAAGGACCTGTCTCTTTGTGAACGGTCAAATGGGACTCTTAATTTGGGAGGAGGGAGTATTACCTATCTGATTTTCTGACTTATCAGCTAATGGTCTTGATGTTTCCTGTTTCTATGATAAATTGACAGGGGCGGAGAGTATCATTTAAGAATGCCTTGATAGTGATGACTTCTAATGTGGGTTCTGCTGCTATCGTCAAGGGAAAGGGTAGACGCAGAAGCATTGTTGCCTCCTTCCTTGAGGATGTCACATCATCGGATGATTCAGACGAAGTAGAATCTTCATATACTGGATTAAAATCATTAGTAATGGAAAATCTAAAATCTTATTTCCGTCCAGAGCTACTCAACAGGATAGATGAAGTTGTTGTGTTCCGTCCCCTTGAGAAGACTCAGGTTTGTCTTCTCGGCTATGGTAGTCTGTTTAGTGTTTAGTAACTGTTCTAATTAGCAGTTTGAAGTTAGATTGAAAAGGGAAAATAGGAAATGAAACATGAACCCCTTTTCTCCACCTAATAAATCTTCTTCTTTTATAAAAAAAGGGGCAAATCCCGGTGCGCCAAGCGCTCCGCCTTGCGGGGGTTGGGAGAGGGAACAATTTGCTAGAGCCTTCCCCTGACAATTGCCAAGAGGCTGTTCGCCAAAAAAAAAAAAAAAGGAAAAAGAAAAAGAAAAACAACCCAATTGATCCAAGTAAAGATTACCCTAAGGCATTTCCATGATGATAAATGGGTATTTTGTATTAACTGCTGAGATGAGATTGATTCGATATTTTGTTTTATTTCAGATGTTTGATATATTGAATATGATGCTCCAAGAAGTGAAGACAAGGCTCCGTTCTCATGGAATTAGTTTGGAAGTATCAGAAGCAGTAATGGACCGCATATGCAAAGAAGGATTTAACAAGAGTTATGGTGCACGGCCGCTTAGAAGGGCACTAACCCTCATTGTTGAAGACCCATTGAGTGAATCACTTCTAAGTGGAAAGTTTAAGCCCGGGGATGTTGCAGTCGTTGACTTGGACGGTTCAGGAAAAACAGTTGTCAGAAATCAATCTAGTCGAGATATCCACCTGTCTGATTCATCTGTCTTGTAGGTAAAGTGTACATAAAACACTATGTATAGCTATTCTTTACAGTATCTGGGTAGATTTTGTATATATATGTTCATACTAACATAACAGGAACCTGAACCATAAGATTGTCTTTGGACATTCTGCAGCATTGGGTTCCATAATAGAAAAAGATTTAACAACAATTTCAATGTTACTCCCTTAGTCCTTAAATGATCTTCCCAATTTTTTGTTAATGAACTTTGAGCAACATGTTAATTTAATTATTCTAATAAAAATCTAAAAATTGCTAGAATTTATAATGGTTTGTTAATAATTAGTTTTAGATTTCATTAGGATAACTTAATCTAGAATTATTGATTAAAGTTCATTTTCGAAGTAACAAAAAAAAAAAACAAAATTGGAAAAATCATTTTGGGACGGAGGAAGTATATTTTTTTCAAGTTGGTTGCTATAGTCATATTGAATGTGTTTCAAATATTTTGATGCATCTATATGTGTGAATATAGATGGAACTAATTGATAAGGAGGGTGATATTGTAAGTTCAAAATCAAAGAAGCTCCCTTACATCTCCCTCAGTTCACTGCAAAGTGCTCCTCCTCGGGCGATATTATTGAAACCCCATTATTAAAGGTTTGAACTTGTAGAGGATGGCGGTTCAACAAAATAAAAATAGAGATTTTAACAATGAAAGATAAAAAAGAAAAAAACATTCTGGGTAAAAACTCCATTAATGGAAACACCATTCAAGCAAGGGTAAGTAAATGATATGATATCTACTGAGCAAATTTTTCTTGTGGAACTGAAACTTGTTCTTTGGATCTCTTTCTAGGTTTGAAAGAGACGAGACGAGACATGCCGCTGCTGGAGGAGGAAGCTCGACTATTGCAGCAAAACGAGAAAGAGGACGGTCAAATTTGGAAACTCTAAATTCTCAGAAAGAGAGCAAACTAGGTAGCCAGCAAAGAAAAGGTGAAAATTGTTGACAGATTTTTTTTTTACCGGAGAACTCCAACACCGTGTTTAAGTCTGAGCCGAGTCATCGTAAGGGACTATAAACTTTAAATCTTCCAATCAACATTCTAGTTCAAAAATCAAAATGTATAATGATACATATATGGCTGCACTACTCAATACACATGTTAAATTCTCATTGATTCAGAAAGAAGACAAGCTCTTCACGTTACAGCACTCTCCTTGGCTGATCTCTATCGTGACCAAACAAAAGATTTACTTATGCGGCAATCACAGCACCCACTATTCCTGAAAAGTATATATTAGAAACAAGAAAATGGTATTAGACCTGAAAATTTTACGTGGCCCGATCAGCCTTCTAACTATGCATGCATCTCATGGAACGATGAAGGTTGACATTCATAAAACCAAAATAATTATACTAGAATGTGCATATTCTGTAACAATGCTTCTGGATAGTTATAAACTTTTAAATCTCCTCCTCTATTAAGGTTTCCATTACAGAGTTCCCACCTAGGTTGCACGGATACGGATACGGGGATACGGATACGCGGATACGGGACACGGGGATACGGCATTTTTGAAAAATATAGTATACGGGTACGGGGGGTTAATATGTAAATATTATAAGTACAAGGACCAACATATAAATTTAAAAAAAATATAAGGACCAAAATGTAAATATAACAAAATATAATTTGCCTCTTTGGTTAATCGCAGAGACTTGCAAACCAGAGAAAACAATTTTCAATTAGAAAGGAAAATCGCAGAGAGAGACTTACCTCACGAATCGACGATGAAGGAAGGCACGCCGCACTCGGCTGGAGCAAATCGACTTGGAAGCGGAGGCGAGGGTTCTGGCTTTGAGTCTTCAACGAAAAAAATGGAAATAAATAGAGTAGAGGCGAGGGTTTGATTCGACTTACCTGGAAATCATAGGGCGAGGGTTTGAATCGACGAAGGAAACTCGAATCGTCGACGTTTGTTTCGAATTCGAATCGTCAAGGTAATTTTCGATTTCTAATTTTGGGTATACGTGTCCGTATCTGGCGTATCTTAGGCGTATCCGTATCCGATACGTATCGAATACGCGATACGTGGTCTGGTGACGTATCCGTGCATCATAGGTTCCCACCTTGACCAAAACATTATGGTGTTGTTTCAAGTTACTTGCTGAAAGTTGCTTGTAACCACCTTCTGCCATAAGTTTGCTACTTGGAGCTTATGTGTAATTCACAGTCTGGGAGTACTGGTGAAACATTATATTTTAAAAATCTGTTGCACAAAGTTTCTTGAAAGTTTGCAAACGTGTAAAGCTCCTAAACTGTGTATTCATGCCAGCAAAATTTGAACTGCTACAAGTAAAGTTTGTTGTCTTTTTCTTCTTCTTCTTCTTCTTCTCTCTCTCTCTCTCGCTCACCCGTGTGTGTGTGTGGGGGGGGGGGGGTTATAAGCAAAGCATTGGATATGTCAAGATAGCAACTGTGAATGACCAGATATCAGCACGCTAAACTTTGTAAAATACTCCCTCCATCCCAATATAAATGCGCAAAGATTAAAGAAAAAGTAAGGTTGTGAGAATGAAAAGTAAAGTAGGAGAGAGAAAGTGGGGTAGGGAGTTTTTGTTGTGAGTACGACAAGAGGGTCTCATTGACTACTTTGGGTTAGTAACCATTATAATGGGACGCCCAAAAAGGAAATTACTAACCTTTATATTGGGACGGAGGGAGTAGTCTTAGGTCTCCAATGCTTTACTCTAAAAACGATAATGCATGTCAGGTCAGCTACTATTTGAGTACTGTTTCTCAAATTGATCTTGTGGCTTCTACCTATGTTCTGTTACTTATAATTCTTTCAGGCTCGATTACATTCTCATACTTGACAAACATAAGTGCAGGAGGACGTATAAGATGAGTCCACATATGCAATGTATGAAGTTTAAGAGAATAACTTGAGTGAAAAAAACTTAGTACCTCCATTTCTGCAGCTGTATCATTCGTTTGTTCAGAATTGGAGTCCCCCGATCCATCATTAGAAGCATCTTCACCATCTGTTACCATTTTGTCATCCTTCACATTTTCCTTGTCCTTTGTGCTTGTAGCACCAGGGATATCCAAGTCATCGGGAATTTGGCCAGACTTCAAAGCCTGCTCAGCCAGTACATCATGGAACAAGTGACGTAATGAGAATTTTCAACACCTTGAACAAAGAAAGAGTAGACACTACAGGAGAAAAGGGGATAGGGCATCCACTAAGAAAGACAAAGAATAAAACGCCAAAGCAAGAAATTACTAGATAAATCCATAAGAGTGAGAAGAAGGATCACCTTTTCTAGTCTTGCTACCTCTTCAAGAGTTTGAGAATTAACAATAGCAGCCTGCAAACACAATGTTTATGAGATAGTAAACCTAAGTTTGCAAAACAAAAAAAAAATAAAAATAACAAACCACCGTAGGGGAAAAAAGGCTTCACAAGTGACAAGACATGGTGGAAAACAAATTAGATGGGTTTAATTTTGTGTGCCAATTCTAAAGTTTATAGAGGAAATGCAGTACATCCTTCTTCACCTACACCAATATTTAGAAAACTAGGTTGACTCCTCGAGAAGAGTTTCCTATCGACTTATACTACAACAACAACAAAACCTTAGTCCCAACTGAAAGAAAAATATGGACCAAGACATAGGATAGACAATGAAAAAACCTAATGACAATAATACCTTGATAGCTATAATTTGTTCTGGAGTTGGGGCGGTCGCTTTAGGTGCCTGCTCCTCCTTTGGAACCTCAGGGTACTTGGAATCTCACCAGGTATGAATGTCTTTACAGATTCTTTAGCTTCCTCTTCAGCTTCTTTGGTACCAAACATGTTAGCAGCCTCAATACGCTCCTATCACCAACAAAGAAAGGCACAAGGAGAGGACAACAATTTTAATAGTATCCAACACGGAATCAAAATAAAAATCAAGGATAGAAATGGGAAAGATTCGGGAAGCAATGCAGTACCAGTAACAGACAAAGTTGCAACATTGCAGACTGCGCAACATCATAACATAAATCAAGTATATGAAGCTACACAGAAGTCCTTTGGTTACACAAATATTCGAGACATCTAAATTTGAGTACTCTCAATCCTGTTGGCAAACTATTTTCCTTGCAGCTATGGTAACTACCCGAACCATTATAGGAGACTTTTCCCCCTCTTAAGTTACCTACTCATGTAAAAGCTTTAGTTGTTAGAAAGGGGACTGACAATGTATATCAGGCTTAACACTCCTAAATACATGACACACTAGCAGGAGGAAAGATAAATAAAGGTGCCTCCAATGGAATCAAACAAACCAAAAGATCTCAATGCGTGCACTCACAATTCCGAGCGTGATAAGTAGACTTCAGAGACTTGCCAAAGCATAGCTTCTCTAATACCATGTTTGAGGAGCTTGAAATCCTCATAGATTATAAAGTCAAAGTTTGAGTAGCACTTCATCATAACTCTCGCTCCATCTTAGCAGTTGCATAAAATTTAAAAAGTTTATCCTTTATTTATAATTAGATAGTACAATCAAAAGGAATGGCATACAAGGTACAGTCAATGTAAGTAGAAAGTGACTCACACAATGAGGCACCGATGCATCGAAATAACCCCACCCCATGGGGCCTTCTTTACAACTAACATAAGTTGTTAAAAGTAATAAATTCTACATAAAAATGAAGATGATTTCCCAAGAGATGATAACCCCCAGAGAATCTTGGCCAAGGGGATATAACGATATTTGCTTGGTAGTTCGTACATATATTATATATTTTCTTTTCTTTTTAACCTTTTTTGGTACTAATATTTCTTCATGCATTATCAAATCTCAGAAGCATCAAAGGCATACCTAACAATTCTCTCTTTTTCACACCCCGGCATCAATTGATAGGTTGGGATGAACTAACCTTCTGTTTCACTTTCTTGAAATCGAGCAGTCGCAATGCTTTCAGTTTGTGGATGACGTACAGACGGTATCATTGGGTTTCTTCGTAATATTGTTGTCAAGTAGACTAAGAAACTGCAGCTTCGGAAGCTTGACGCATAGCGGATCAATCTCAACCAAATTAACAAGTCGATTTGTTAGTAAGAGACCAAAGAGTGCAGTTTCCGGCAAGAACTCTGTATGATAAAACATTAAAACTTGTCAAAGTAAAACCACCAAAATACGAAAATTCTCGGAACCACACATAGGCATAGACAGGGAGATGCATTGTAGTGGCCATACCTCCTGATGTTAGGGTTGATCACGGGTAACTCTGTTGTTATTCATTAACAGAGTACCTAGTCGACTTAGATGGGGCAAAGTTTTTCAAGTTTAACAGATTTCATTGTCAGACAAAATCAATAGTATCAGAATTGATCCCTGCATAAATAGAATCCAATTAAGGCTTAATACAAAAAGCACCCCAAAACATTTTATACTAATTGACTGTCAAATTATACCAACTTAAGAAAACAGCATATATAAAATGTTCATTCACACTGAAAACTGAAAATACAAAAAAAAAAAAAAAAAAATTGAAATATTTTTTGCAAAATAACTTCTGTTGGGTGACCCAAGTTCTCTATAGCAGGAATCTTATTCCTGAAAACAACGAATGAAAAAAATACATATTCAGAAAACCCTAGAAGAAACAATTAGAAACCCAAATTTTGGGGAATAAATTAGGTTATTTAATCGGATTAGTGAGAGCAAACGAAGATAGAGAAAGTAGAAATAGAAAGAAATGAAACGAAACGAACCACTTGAGATCTCAACTCTGCGCTCGCGAAGGGCATTGAAAGAAGGTGAGGGCTTTTCCAGATCAAGTCTGCCGTCAATCTCACCATTCTCACCTTCTTCTTCTTCTTCCTTGCTTATTATGTAGCAGCCGATAGCTGAAACCCTCGAGAGCGGGATCTATGCTAAAAAAAAAAATCACGGATTTT